>JBBPBX010009591.1:43945-59782 GCA_038048925.1 Garcialebias charrua | reverse complement strand
AGCAATAACGGAGTTCATAGTGAAAGACATGATGCCCATTCATGTAGTCATCAAGCCTGGGTTCACGGCTTTGGTAAACGCAATGGATAAGCGGTACAGAATTCCCTTGAACACATTTTAGCCAAGTTGCTATCCTGTATCCTATACAAAAAATGCAGAAACAGAGTAGCAGCGGAGCTGAAAACAGTGGAGTTTTTTGCAACTGAAACAGATTTATTTATTGCTTGTGTTCGTTGAAAAATACATGAGAAGAAGACACTGAAAAATAATCGTATATTAAATCGCAATAGCAATTTTGAGGTAATATCAATTAGAATAGTTTCCAAAATCGTTCAGTCCTACTATGAAGTAGTTTGGTAGTTGGTCTTATTTACAATTTTAGGACAAGCTGACATGAAGATATGAAATAAATAATTTTGATTTTTTATTTATTTATGGAAATTGTTGTTTTTCTTGCATTATGACCGAACAATTTCATTACAGTAGTGCACTGAAAGGTTTTAGATACCACTGATTTTAACTTTGAACTTAATCACAGCTGGTATTTTCAACTTCTTTCATTGTTGTCAGGATGTTATACATATCCAGTTTTAATATACACAGTCTGTAATGCAATGTCATGGAAAAGCCCTCAGCTTGATAAAAACTTAAGTATTTTTCTATTGTGATGTCTTCATCAGTTTCACATGGATGCCAAATATCATGCAAGAATACTGTAAACCTATTTTGTTTGTCAGTGTGTATAAAGTTGAGAAATGCTGGCATAATAAGACCATTTTCATTATTTTGCAACCATTTTTGTCCAGAAAGAAAAGAATGAATAACATCAAAAGGCAGAAAATTAAGACAATTTATACATAATTAAAAGAAGATCATTTCTAATCTATTTGTGAACCTGACCCTCTCAGTTTTTCCACTTTTGGTAAGGGTAAATATTTTGTCTTTCTTTTAAAAGAAAAAAGTCAATTAGGAGAGTCATGTCTGAAAAGAGCTTTTATTTTAAATGCCACAAAGAAGGATGTTACAATGCCTGGATGTTTTCACAGCTGTGGGAGAGACAACTTACCTTTGTCCTCAGTGTGTCAATAAGTACCCAGTGACTGAAGAGGAGTCCAATGAGGCATGAGAGTAGGTGAGTTAATGGTCTGTTCATTGACCTGGGGTCTGTGCTCAGAAAATGATTGGATGTGACTCATTCCTCAAAC
This sequence comes from Garcialebias charrua, assembly GCA_038048925.1. Classification (NCBI taxonomy): domain Eukaryota; kingdom Metazoa; phylum Chordata; class Actinopteri; order Cyprinodontiformes; family Rivulidae; genus Garcialebias; species Garcialebias charrua. The sequence continues at coordinate 58,577 of JBBPBX010009591.1, read as the reverse complement.
AAAAATAGACAGCGGTTGGGCCACTGAGCAAGAAGAAAGAGCTTGTGTTATGTGATCGCTCATAAGTGTCAACTGTAAATCCTTCTTTTGGGATTGGTTGATGTTTGTTTTTCTTTCAAAGTGTACCTCGGGGCATGCTTCCGCTTGATCCTGAGCCTGTCCCGCTCCTTAGGAGGGGAAACAGAGGAGATCTGGTTTCGCAGTAATAAACAAAAGCCTCAACCTCTGACGTGCCTTTCCTTGCTTCCAGTCCTGAGGTTTTTACTTGTTAATTTCATTCTGATTGTAGACCACGTATCTTTTTTGTGTGACTCTTGCATGTTGTTTGACTTGATTACACGAAGCTAATCCTGCAAATTTGGTTTAAAATACCTCTAAACAACTTACTGCAAGTTCATTTTTGTGTATTCCACTCCAAAGTTTAACTGTGGTTAATTCAACTGAGGAGTGGAAGTAGATGTAAAGACTCCCCCAGGGTTTCCTCTCAAAGAGTTGTCAGATAAATCAATATGTTTTTACTTCCTCTCTTGCTCTCTATTTGCCTCGCGGTCAAATGGGATGTTTGTGTATGTGCATATGTTTTCATCTGTGTCTGATTCTTTGACTGTAAGTTTCAGAATGACAAATTATTTCTACATCTTTGTAGTTTCAAACTAGTTCTGGTTAATTAAAATAGAAATATTTAGACACTGATTTTTTTAATTCCTATTTCAGTAAAATCCCATAGCTGAAATTATTACACATGTAAACCTCTAATTATTTATTTAAAATACATTTGTTTGTCATTATTAAATATGTTTTATGTCAATGCAGCTGACAGATAAGTTAATTTAAAAAAAAAGCTCAGTTAACTTAAATAACAACAACAAAGTCATGATAATTAGCTAAACGCTGTTGTTTGTAACCAAATCCTAATATTTACTTAAAAGTTGTACAAATATTAAATTGTAAAACTGATCACTTGGGTTTGTGTTAACTAAAAATCATTTCAGTCCCTTTGATATAAATTTTATTTAGTGGTATGTATTGGTATGGCTCCACCTGAGGGATTGTATTCTGATATACTGGAGTTAGCATTGTTACGTCTTTTCCCTGTACAGTACTCTAGTTTCCTCCTACAGTTTATGTGTGTATTTTATTTGTCAGATATTACTGCCTTGTGAAGAACTGTCCACCTGTCCACGATGTATCCCACCTTATGCTTGTTTATTATTCATTCTATCATTATTTTATCGTTGATTCAGGTCTGTCTTATAAACGAGACCCCGAGGCTCAATGGGATTAACCTGTATAAATAAAGGTTGAATGGTGTGTGAATCATCATGAACATTTTATACTTTTCTTGTGACTTTAATTATTGTCATTTCTGTCACTTTATTGTTACACCAGCTTCCTGTGCCTAAAAAGTGTACTCATCTGTTTCCACCACCAAAATTGTTATCAAACTGTGAACATACCATATTTGGCGTCAACACAGCTCAGCACACGAGGATAAAAGCAAACCAAGTTCCTAAAATACCATTTGATGATACATCTTGTCTAGTGATTAGAAGCAGTTTTTCTTTCACGCTGGTAAAATAAAAATGAAAATACCAACACCTGCAGACATTTGGCCTTTGAGTTCAACAGAAAGTGGTGCTAGGTTTCTCAAATTAAAGTCACAGCTAATAATAGGCTTTTTGGGTCGAGTTCAACTGCAAACACAAACTTTTTAAGAGGGTCCTGCATTTGTGGCCACAAGAGTGTGCACAGCACATTTTACGCACAAGGTTTTATAAACTGACAGCAGCAACTTGTTGATAGGCCTGTTAGGATAAAAAAAATTGCTGGGCGATAAATTGTCTCAGAAATTATTGCAATAAATGATAAAGTTGTTTGAAATTTGACAATAATTAGCAATTACTGTAAAATTTAAGAAGAAATGTTGGTTTATTTGTTTTGAGTGTAGTACCTTTTTTGACCACCAGATGACAGTATAAGACTGTTTGAACCGAAGGATGGATAGTGAGGGAGCGAGCAGCATGTCTCTGAGAAAAATGGGAGGGAGGCCCCTTGACGTGACATGGGCTGTCTCTCCTTCCTGTTTTTCGGTTCTCAAAATGGCGAACGCTTAGTATGGTTTAAGCTCTTTAGCATAATATTTTTCACACAAAACTTTTAATAAAAACAATCAGTAAACAAGTTCTCAGCTTTTTTTTTTCAGAGAAAAACAACTTTTTTACACAAAGGCACAGGTTTCAACCGTGAATTTTGGAGCTTCGACATGACGGAGTTTTTTTCCCTGAGGTTGGCCTGTTAGCTTAGCTTGTAGCTGAGCTTCTCAGCTTAGCTGCTTTTAATGATCCAAAATCGTAATTTTGGACGGTTAAAATGTTAAAGAGAAAAGAGAAAGGGAGGGGTCAGTGAAGAGCACTGGAGATGAGCCTTTTGTCATTTAGTGTCTTCAGTAGAAAGAGAGAGACATGAAGAAACAATAAAGCCGATAAATGCATGATGAGGTCGATAATTTTCATTTATGCGGTTACCGGTAATTGATTTATTGTTTATTGCGACAGGCCTATTTGTTGAAGAAAAAAAAGATGAGACAAGTTTGCGTTTTGAGGGTTGACTTTCACAGTCCAATTAAAACGGAGAAACTAGGACATTTTTTTTCTATAAGTATTGGAGCAAGATAAAAGTTCAGAGATGCAGAACAATGTAAACAGTTATGTCCAGTAACCCCAACTAATTATTTTTTTTTTTTAAAGAAAAAAAAAAAAATCACCTACAGATGCACCAATCCGATATTAGCATCGGTATCGGTACTGATATCGAAAAATTTTGATCAGGTATCTGTGTCAGTGGGATCGATCCATAAGGACAGGAGCTGATTGCTGTTTATTTTAAATATCTACCAACCAAGCTAGTGAAGCTATTGTTTTTTTCCCTCTTATTTCAGCTTCTTTATTATTTATTTTACATTATATTTAGAATTCCTGAACCATTTGATAGGTTTGTTGAAGACCAAATTGATACTAAACATCAGACTGGGTCCCTCCATTTGCAACTGGGTCCTAGACTTCTTAACAAACAGACCACAGTCCATGAAGATCCACAACTTCTCCTCCTCCACCATTACCCTCAGCACTGGCTCTCCTCAAGGATGTGTGTTGAGCCCTCTCCTGTTCACTCTGTTCACATATGATTGTGCAGCTACCCATCCAGGCTGTCATATTGTAAAGTTTGCAGATGATACAGTGTGGTGGGATGCATCACAAACAATGATGAGTCCAGCTACAGGCAGGAGGTGGAACACCTGGAGAGCTGGTGCAAAGAGAATAACCTTCACATCAATGTGAAGAAGACAAAGGAGATGATTGTGGACTTCAGAAGGAACAAACACACCCACACCCCACTGAACATAAGAGGATCTGCGGTGGAAGTGGTCTCCAGCTACAAGTACTTGGGTACACATGAACGATAACCTCAGCTGGAGCAACAACACCACCAGCCTGATCAAGAAAGGTCATCAGAGACTCCACTTCATCAGGCGGCTGAGATGAGCTGGTCTGAGAAGCTCAGTCCTCACCTCCTTCTACAGGTGTGCAGTGGAGAGCATCCTGTGCTCCAGCATCAACGTGTGGCATGGAGGCTGCACAGCTGCAGAAAGAAAAGCTCTGCAGAGAGTGGTGAAGGCTGCACAGAAGTCTGTTGGAGTCAGTCTCCCCACCATCACAGACATCTACACCTCCAGATGCAGGAAGAGGGCCACCTGCATCATGAAGGACCCCACTCACCCAGCACACACACTTTTTGCCCCACTCTCCTCAGGAAGAAGGTTGAGGAGCATTAAGTGTAGAACCACTAGACTGAGGAACAGCTTCTACCCTGAGGCTGTTAGACTCTTGAATATATAACCAGAATAATCACCGTGAAAAATCACATCATGTTGCTGTGTTCATTCGTGCTCATCTGCTCATACATACTCATGTTCATGCTGCTGTTTGGCATAATATTTTTCTATGATATGAATGGTTAGTGTATTTTTTGTTGATTTTTTTCTTAGTTCATATCTTAACTGTTATTACTGTTTTTCTTTTACTTTTTATTGATGGATGTACCTGGGACCCTGTGTACATAATCTCGTTTCATCACATGTATCACATGTGGTGCGAATGACAATAAAGATTCTCTGACTGACTCTGAGATATCGGTATCAGAAGTGAAAAAAGTGGATCGGTGCATCCCTAAAGCCTATGAAAATGTAAAAACAAGAAGGGGTTCAGCACTGTGGGAGTTTGATACTAAATGGTTCAAACTAGTTGTTTTCAATGTAAAAATGACTAAAGGTTGGAAAAGTAATCGTAACTTATTCATAACGGTCATGAATAAACGTGAGCCAGGGACTTCATTGTGAGCTGATGAGTGGAGGCAGAATAGAAGAAATAATGCTTTTTTCCCTGATAAACGTTTCAAAGGCAACTGCTGCGGCAAAAAGTCCAGAAATCTAACAAAAACAAGCTGTGTAAGCGGGGAGGGAGGGAACATGCTGACATGACATTGAGGTAGAAAAACCAACATGAACAACAAAAATGTAAGTGCTGACGACGATGATGGTTGAAATAAAACATAAAATAAATAACATGAGGATAAAAATGTTTTAAAATATTGCTGGTCAACCATTATTATATACTGTAAGTATATTTAGAATCATCAAGTCTTATTTTTAACACTTGATATATCTTTTGGCATCATTTTTAGGATTATTAAAAGCTTTGTGTGAAAAATGCTATGTTAAAAAGCTTAAACCACACCTAGCGTCTGCCATTTTGAGAACCGAAAAAAAAGGGAGGAGAGACAGCCCATGTCACGTCAAGGGGCCTCCCTCCCATTTTTCTTAGAGACACACTGCTCACTCCCTCACTATCCATCCTTTGGTTCAAACAGTCTTATACTACCATCTGGTGGTCAAAAAAGGTAATACACACAAAAAATTGACCAACATTTCTTCTTAAATTTGACAATAATTACTAATTATTGTCAAATTTCAAACAATATTATCATTTATTGCACTAATTTCTGAGACATTTAATCACCCAGCAAAATTTGTAATCGTGACAGGCCTACGTGATTGGAAGTTTACTTAGAGAAACATGTTATTGTTGTGTTTTAACCAACACACTGGGCCATAAACAATACTGATGATACACAGCATGTGATACGAGTGCAGAATGTGATGAAGCAGCATTAAATCACTGATACACAAGCATGATTTTTTTTTCATCTTTATTTTTTCCATCCTCTTGCGAGAACACAAAAACAGATATCAGAGTCAGTCAGAGAGAATTTATTGTCATTTGCACCGCATGTAGTACATGTGTTGAAAACGAGATTATGTACACAGGGTCCCAGTTACATCCAACAACAAATGCAAGAGAAATACAATAATAACATCTAGGATTAACTAAGAGAGACATCACATCAGCTAGTAATACACTAAGCCCTAATGTAGTAGAAAAACATCATTATAAACAGCAGCACGAACATGAGCAGATGGTCACAGATGAACGCAGCAACAAGAAACAGATCAGTATCAGCATGATGTGACATTTTGCAGTGTTTATTCTTATTATTTATTTATTCATGAGTCTGACAGCCTCAGGGTAGAAGCTGTTCCTCAGTCTAGTGGTTCTACATTTGATGCTCCTCAACCTCCGTCCCGAGGGGAGTGGTGCAAAGAGTGAGTGTGCTGGGTGAGTGAGGTCTTTCATGATGCAGGTGGCTCTTTTTCTGCATCTGGAGGTGTAAATGTCTGTGATGGTGGGGAGACTGACTCCCACAGACTTCTGTGCAGCCTTCACCACTCTCTGCAGAGCTTTTCTCTCTGCAACTGTGCAGCCTCCATGCCACACGTTGATGCTGGAGCACAGGACGCTCTCCACTGCACACCTGTAGAACGAGGTGAGGACTGGGCTTCTCAGACCGGCTCGTCTCAGCCGTCTGAGGAAGTAGAGTCTCTGATGACCTTTCTTGATCAGGCTGGTGGTGTTATTGCTCCAGCTGAGGTTATCATTCATGTGTACACCCAGGTATTTGTAGCTGGAGACCACCTCCACCGCAGATCCACCTATATACAGTGGGGTGTGGGTGTGTTTGTTCCTTCTGAAGTCCACAATCATCTCCTTCGTCTTCTTCACATTCATGTGAAGGTTGTTCTCTTTGCACCAGCTCTCCAGATGTTCCACCTCCTGTCTGTAGCTGGATTCATCATTATCTGTGATGCATCCCACCACAGCTGTATCATCTGCAAACTTAACAATATGACAGCCTGGATGTGTGGCTGTACAATCATATGTGAGCAGAGTGAACAGAAGAGGGCTCAGCACACATCCCTGAGGAGAGCCAGTGCTGAGGGTGATGGTGGAGGAGGAGAAGTTGTGGATCTTCACGGACTGTGGTCTGTCTGTTAAGAAGTCTAAGACCCAGTTACAAATAGAGGGGCTTAGTCCAAGTGTGGATAGTTTGTCTATCAGAGTTTGGGGGATCATGGTGTTGAAGGCAGATGTGAAGTCCACAAAGAGCAGACGCACGTATGAGTCCTTCTGATCCAGGTGGGTGAGAGCAGTGTGGACCACGGAGGAGATGGCGTCCTCTGTTGATCGGTTCTCACGGTATGCATATTGATGAGGGTCCTCGTTGATGTTGACGGCTGTCTTGATGTGGGACATGACCAGTTTCTCAAAACATTTAGCGACTATCGGGGTGAGAGCCACCGGTCTGTAGTCATTCAGACCAGTCACTGTGGAGCTTTTTGGGACTGGGATGATGGTGGCGGTCTTCAGGCAGGTGGGAACTGACTCCAGTGCAAGTGAGGTGGTGAAGATGTCAGCCAGCACCTCACAGAGCTGGTCCGCACATTCCTTCAGAACTTTCCCTGGGATGTTGTCTGGACCCGTAGCTTTATGAGGGTTGATCCTTCTGAGACTGCCTCTCACTTCTGCTGCGGTCACTTTGAGGTGCTCCTCGTCTGGTGATGAGGTGAGTCTGGTGCTAGTATATATATAGAATATAGTATATATATAAGAAGATGGATATAAGAAGATATAAGAAGAGAAATAAAAAGCTGCAGCAGTTTTAAAAAAAGAGATGCAATTTTAAGTTTTCTGGGTTTTGTAGCTGTATCAGTGGAGCTTAGTGGTTCGTATTTTCATCATATCTGTGCTGTGTTTACTTGTGATTGCTGTTCTCATTACAGCCATGCACATGTATCAGCATGGATGCGTAATGTAAAAGATTTACTTACCTATTGTTGCTTTGGGTTATTATGGAGATTTTGTTTCCTCTCTTAAAGTATGCTTCTCTGCAGCAACCTAGACTGTCTAGACTGTGCCAAGCAATATGGTTCTAGGCTGCAAAGCATGGATGATAAATAATGACTGAACAGAGAATGTCTCTTTGGCAAGGAACTGGTTCAGGTTTGCAAATTGAAACATAAATTGTTTTCAGTGGATGCCCTGGCTGCTGGAAAGTAAAACACACACTCATTTCTGTGTCTGCCTGAAATATAAAACTTAGTGGTTGGAACAGTTTCGCTAATACAGTAATAACTAATAGGGAAGGTCATTTTTTGTTTAGCGTTTTCTCCTCCTTGAATCGCCACCTTATTGTGGTGGAGGAGTTTGTGCGCCTGAATAATCCTTTGACCAATGCCGTTGGGGGCAATTGTAATTGCTCTCCCAAGGCAGATAGGTCCCTAGGTGACAGGCTAGACAATGAGTGAGTCCAAAAACTCATATACATGTAGACTGAAAAAAGCAAGGAGCTCAGTGTTCCTTGCACAGAAGTGGAGCCAGGCTTGGGGAAGGGGCTTGTCGGCGAGCGCCTGGTGACCGGATCTCTTCCAATGGTGTCTGGTCAGGCTCAGCCTCAACGAGCAACATGGATTTGCATGGATTTGCCTTCCTGTGGGCCCACTACCTGCTGGATGGGCCATACGAGTCAGCTACATGGCGTCATGGCAGTAAATGGAATGGTAAATAGAGTGTACTTATATAGTGCCTTTCTATATTATCGAGATACTCAAAGCGCTTTACACTACAATCTATGTACTCATTTACCCATTCATACAGCACTCTACTAGATCTCTACAAAGCTAATAATAGAACAAATCATTCTAAAGTGACTACCGTATTTTTCAGACTATAGGTCGCACCTTTTTATGGTTTTTTCAAGGCCTGCGACCTATACACCATGCGGGCGGCCGTGGCGTAGTGGTAATGGCAGTTGTCCCCCGATCGGAAGGTTGGAGGTTCGAATCCCGGTTCCCCACACCATGTGTCGTTGTGTCCCTGGGCAAGACACTTAACCCCGAGTTGCTCCCGGTAGGACTGGAAAGGCGCCTTGCATGGCAGTCTGCTGCTACCGGTGTATGAATGCGTGTATGAATGGGTGGATGGTTGGGATTGTAAAGCGCTTTGGGGCCCCTCATAGGGGGCTAGAAAGCGTTATATAAATAAGCTCCATTTACCATACACCAGTGTGACCTATTTATGGATTTTTTTCCATATTTTTAGACCAGTTTTTGACTCAGTTATGACCCTTTTTCACTTTAGTAGAAAATGGTGCAGGACCACTTTCGGCCACTAGGGGCGCAGTGCAGTACCACTTCCAGAGGAGTACACTGACCCAAGAAGAAGAAGTAGACCGTTTCCAGCTCATGTGTCCGAAAAAAGCTCCTCTGCTCGGACTACTCTTGTCGGCCTCCTGGTCTGGATGTAGCTCATGTTAGCTCTGTTTGTTTGCTGTTTGTTAGCAAGATAATCAAGAACCACTCAGCGGATTTTTCTGAAACGTACAGAATGGAATCACAGTGTGGACGTTTACAAGTGAGTAGCTTTATTAGATGTTTGAGATTAAAATAAAAAAACGATATTTTATTAGCATAGCTTGTGGTTGTATTTCTGTTTATGTTATAAATAGCTTCGAAACCAATCGGTTTATATTTTTTCTGCTTACAGAGTGTAATTATAAGGCTTTAATGTACGTAACTATGGCTGGATGAATCATTTGACATAAAATTTGATTTTTTATTCGTGTCAGAGGCGGACTCGTCTCGTGTTTAGCTTCTGTTTACGTTATAAATAGCTTCGAAACCAATCGTGTATATTTATTTCTGCTTACAGAGTAATTATGAGGCTCCAATGTACTTAACTATGTCCTGGAGAAAACATTTGAGATGAGATTCGATTTTTTATTCGTGTTTTCAGAAACGGACTCGTCTCGTGTTTAGCTTCTGTTTACTTCTGTTTACGTTATAAATAGCTTCAAAACCACTCGGTGTATATTTATTTCTGCTTACAGAGTAATTATAAGGCTCCAATGTACTTAACTATGTCCTGGAGAAAACATTTGAGATGAGATTCGATTTTTTATTCGTGTTTTCAGAGACGGACTCGTCTCGTGTTAGCTTCTGTTAGCTTCTGGCAGACATTAGCAGCAGAGCTAAACACTCGGTCCATATTGCCGGGTTGACTCAGCGGTCACGCGGCGCGTCAGCGGTGGATGACGCGTTACGTCGGCGGTGACGTAGGTGCGACCTATACACCGGTGTGACCTAGTTATGGATTTTTCCAATTTTTGGGCAATAATTGGACACTGCGACCTATATTCCAGTGCGACCTATAGTCCGGAAAATACGGTAATCAGTGCTTTATCACATTCGTACACCGATGGGACACAACAGAGGCATCAAGGGCTTCAGTGTCTTGACCAGGGACACTTCTGCATGTGACTGTTGGTGGATTTGAACCCCCAACCCTTGCAATGGAGGATGACTGCTCTAACCACTCAGTGGCCGAAGGCAGGGGCCTTGGAGCTCTGACCCTGGCTTACCAAAGCTGGCTCTTAGGCTATGGAATGTAACCACAGCATGGGCTCTGGAACCAATCTCCTTGAGAGGGGCTGGACCTTATTCCGATCTGGAGTTGCCCATGAGAGGCACCGAGCTGGTATTGGTCTACTCTTGGCCCCCCAACTTGGTGCCTGTGTGTTGAAGTTTTCCCCAGTAGATGAGAAGGTAGCTTCCCTACGCCTTCAGGTGGGGGGAGAGGATTTGAGTGTTGTTTGTGCCTATGTACCAAATGGCAGTTCAGAGTATTCAGCCTTCTTGGAGTCCTTAGTGGAGGTGCTGGAAGGCACGCCAGCTGGGGACTCCTTTATTCTGTTGGGGGACTTCATTGCCCACATGAGTAGTGACAGTGTGACCTGGAGGGGCGTGATTGGGAGGAACAGCCTCTCTGACCTTAACTCAAGCAGTGCTCTGTTGTTGGATTTGTGTGCTAGTCATAGTTTGTCCATCACAAACACCACGTTTGAACATAAGGGTGTCCATAAGTGCACTTGGCACCAGGACGCCCTAGGTCGTACCAATGATTGACACTGTTGCGTCATCTGATTTGCAGCCATTTGTTTTGGACACTTGGGTAAAGAGAGGAGCTGAGCTGTCAACTAATCACCACCTGGTAGTGAGTTGAATCAGATGGCAGGGGAAGATGCTGGACAGACCTGGTCAACCCGAACGTGTAGTGAGGGTTTTGCTGGAAACGCCTGGCAGTTAGAACCCTTCAAAAAGATCTTCAACTCACACTTCCGTGAGAGCTTTAACACGGGGTTTAACATTTTATTTAATACTAACTTGTGAAAATATATCTACCGGTAATTGCATCTGTAAATTATATAAATGGTCAAAACTTGCCAGATTTCATCTTGCAGTTTACATTGAGACCTAGTCCTGGTTTATCTCACCCTCCTCCAGTGTGGGTTTGAAGCCAAACAAATCCCACTCATTACCGGTATATCTTAATTAGAAAGATAAAGAGTTGTTCTGTTTATCACAGAGCTCCAGTTCTGTTAGAGTACATAAACTCTAAGTCTGGGATGCAGCACTGATAAGAGATGTTTCTTCAGATTATTTTCTTCACATGTAAGCAATTGATGACCACAAATGTCAAGCCCAACAAGCCCACTATAATTGAGTTCTTGCAAACTGTATATACCGTAGACACTTTGATGTACCGTAATTACTTGTAGAGTTGTAACACCTTTAGCTCTGATTTTTCATTAAGATCACCATGACTGTATCGCTAAATAACACATTCTTACATATTTAATCACATCTTCTTTATTTAGCCTAATTACCGTTATGTGAGTTAATTTGACATTTTCATATTTTATATGTACTTCAGTGATTCATTTGACAATTAACTGATGCTTAACGTCTTAAATGGGATATTCAGAGTGGTGCTTACTCTTTTGACCAGCAGGATTGTGCTACATGATGATGGTTCTCCTTCACAGCAGTTTATTACGGTAGCGCCCCCAAGTGTTCAGCTTGTGGGGTTTCAAGTTGAAACACAAATGCAGATTTCTACTTCCAGGGCTGTTTTGTCAGCATTTCAAACAGCATGTTTCACTTTAACACAGCTTGTTTACTTAGAATTTGACTAAAACTAAATTTTTTGCCTAGCTTTTTTACCCCCCTTCCTCAGTATGAAAGGCTGCTCAGCTGCTTGGTGCCTCTGAGCAGCCCTGATATATTTGTACACCGTTAAACTCTAGAAACAGAGAAACAGGGATCAAATGCACTTCTCCACCCACCCACTCCGAAATAAGGGGATTTTTAAAGGGTAATAATAGGGGTTTAGCTGTGTGACTAACTCACTGGTAAGGCTCACATGCTTCTCGGCTCGGCAGTGAAAGCTGTGATGAGACTGACGCAGCATTTTTGTTGCTGGATCCTGGAGACAGAATGAGGGGATTTCTGCTGAAATGAAGTCAACAACTGGAGCTTTAAATAATTTTTCAGAAGACTGTGACACAGATAAAAACTGTTGTGACTGTCAGTTTCCCTCTTTTTGCTTTTCTTTTTGTGTTTCCTTTTCTTTCTTTTTTTTTTAATCTCCAGTCTCATCACCCACATTCCAACTCAGGGGAAATCAAATCAGAAAATATGAAGCTGCAAAGAAGCACATTTAATATAACAATTGAGTGAGCGACAAGGAATTAAAAAAAATGTAATCTCGTTATTGCCATGCATTTAAAATTGTGTTGCAAGGAAGGTGATTTTTTTAAAAAGCAGATCACTTTTGCTCTTCAGACACTCGTTGCTTGCAGCTGTTTCTCTTCTTCCACTGCTTAAAGTTATACTCAAGCAGGAAAATACACATGAATTGTGATAGGAATCAGAAACGCCCATCTAGTATTCCTTGTTTTCAAATGAATAATAATGAAAGACCACAGCAAAATAAGGACTAAAGAGAGAACCTAAACATTTTGAGAAATTGAGATTAAATTCAGATGTGATAAAGTTAAAAATATCATGCATGTCCAGCTCAAGAGTGTTGATAGCAGCAGCACTGTGCAGTCTGTTCTTGGTATGGTCTTGATGTTTTTGTAGAACAGATGCTGGGCTGTTCAGGTTTTTGTGACAGGCCTCCCTGCAGATTGTTGCACTGAAACTCGTTTCAGCATCCTGAAACGAAACACACAGGAGCGCTTGCAGCCCTTTTTATGGGATCGATTTTTATTTAATTTTTTATCTAAAATGATTTGCCCAAAAACGCTCCATGCTTTGAAAATTTGTGCAATAAAGCATGATACACTGCAGTGCTGTGAAAAGTGCTAAGATTTCTAAATCATTTGCAGGGGGAAATACCGATATTTAACGTTATCGCTAATGTTGGCCAATACCATGCTGATAATTTTGTGCATCCCTAATCAGAACCAAATGTATCTTAGCGCTACATATTTCATGGCACATTTGTTTGTTGTGTGATCCTCCAAAATCCTTTTGTCAGGACGACTGGAAGAGTTCTCATGTCAATGAGAAACAAACAGGAGTGTGCTAAGTTCCTGATTGGGGCCAACAGAGAGACAGCTGGTGTGTGACTAAAAATCATCTACTGTATTATTCATTTATGAAACACTTTCAAATGTGCTAATAAAAAAGGCTTTTATGGGTGAGCTAATGACTTGTACCTTTAGGGAAACTTTATCTCCAAATTCCATGCAGACGTTTTGCATCTTAAATATTTGCAACAATCCAGCTAGCTGTAAAAGAAAAGGCTCATATTAACAGTGAGAGCACAATTGTTCATTTTTCTGTTGAGAATATGAGCAACAGCTGATAAATATTTTAGACTTGTTATTCTGTGCCTCTCCTAATGGGTTTAATTAAGATCTGATGTTTTTTTTTGTCTCCAGGAACCTCAAAAGTGCATTCATGGGCCAAACACAATTAAGCCAAATACAGTACTTTTTATTATTCTATAAACCTGACTGAATCCAAACGTCCATGACACAAACTTGTGTGTACAAGTGTTATGAAACAGGAGGGGTGTGGGAGAAAAGGAGCTTGAATTACTCTCATTTGATCTGTTTAAAGCATCGTTTTTACTTTTCTCTTGTTAAATCCACTTTCTTTACCTCATCATAGTCTCAAGTTTAAAATGTGTTCACACTCACCACACTTATTTACTGTTCTGTCACATTTATCACTGCATTTTTCTAGCCCTTCGCCATCAGCTCATGCACTGTGACATTAACCATGTTTAGTTCAGGAAAATAAGGTATTGACTTTCCTGTCCTTATTAAAGCGTGCTTTATGTGACTAGGGGTGCAAAGCCATGCCTCATTCCGTTAGCTGCTTCTTTCTGCACATGGACTGTGGAACAAAGAGAAGTAAAAATGTTGGAGCTGGAGTCAAAACAACTGGCTGCAGCTGCTAAAACTCACGTTTGTATGCAAGGTCACACTCTGCCCAACGTTTGCAAATAGCATGTTCCTTACAGAACCATCCCTCAGGTTGGATTTAGTTCACCTATAAAAAGTTGTTTTAAAACGCCACAAGGGTTTTGTGGTTGTAAGGCGTCACACAAATGATAATTTGTGTTGCATTTATAATGGTTAACATTGTGTTTATTAATGTTACACTTATGCAGCCTCAATGTTTAAACAGCTACCAAAATATTCATATGTTGAGTTTTTTTGTGTTACAGGATCAGAATATTTGTTATAAGGTTTATTCAGTGTGATTACAACCCTTAATTAATAATTATCAACTGGTGGCACTCGGGCCATATTTGGCTCTCAAAAACTCACTTCTGGCCCACAAGGAATAACTAATAGAGTATGTACAATCACAGGAGTCAAGTGTAACCTATTAACATTGCACTAGTCAATCAGTGTTCACACACACAAAGCTGAGTTAGCCTGAATGCTAATGAAAGTTGTGTACCGGTAGATGTTGCTGTTTGCTTGTAAACATAATTTCCTGTGAAGGAAACGTTTCTGCTAAAAAGAAACTGTCCAGATGAACTGATTGAGAATGAGCGGATAATTTCCTGTATTTTCTGAACTCAAGAATTGATGAGCGGCTTTAATAAAATGCACCATCATTAGCTAGGTGACTAATAATTTCAACAAGGTAGGGTTGTAATTAGCAAAATTAGCATTAATTATTTTGCAGCAATAGCCAGGGATGATTGGGAAGATAGATAGATAGATAGATAGATAGATAGATAGATAGATAGATAGATAGATAGATAGATAGATAGATAGATAGATAGATAGATAGATAGATAGATAGATAGATAGA
>JBBPBX010009591.1:0-38489 GCA_038048925.1 Garcialebias charrua | reverse complement strand
TTGGCCTATCCAAGGCCAGTGAGAAGGTCAGATTCAGATAAACAACAATTGTTTTGGGCAGACCAACTACTGATCTCATGTCTGCCTTCAGTTCTGATGGTACACTCAATGGTGAATCCAAACAGCCAGATTTGTTAACATTCCGCCGGTCCGTGCTTGTTAGCTTTAATGCCGGTGAGTCCTAGGAGCTGCAAGTGGCCCACGATTCTCAGAAATTGCGTCCAGCTTACGGTTCAGCTCGAAAAGCAAAGCATATTAGTCTGTGAGCTCAAAACACAGAGTAATTCTTTAAATAAGGCAGGCAGCTTTACTATTGCCAAAACTGCTGCTGACATCTTCCTAACTAGTCAATAAGTAAGTAGCCATGTTGACGTTCTGCATTGCAGGTGTTACCCAGAAGTGTTCTACTCTCGTGACTGTTGGATTTGGGGAGATGCATCGATTCCAAAAAGCAGAAACCCTGTTACCATAATTCCAATTATGTATGAGTCTTCTATGTCCTCAACAGACAGCACAGACAGGCACATCATCCTCCAAACACCCCAGGAATCCATGACATATCCAACTGCGTGTGTCCCTTTAGGGCATGAGGGTTCTCCTGCACCCCGTGTTCTAGTCGAGAAAATTTAATCAATAGACCTTTTACCAGTTGACGTCATCGCGCATGCGCACTCGTATTTTTCCAGAATTTTCCGGAAGTCTGGGGTAATAATACTACTCTGGTCGCGGTGGTGATCCTAGCTCCGTACGGTGGTGATCCGTGGATGGTGGTGATCCAAGCTCCGTGGATTACGTTCCTACATTACATCTTGGATATGGGAAACAGACAAAACAGAACAACCTCCCGCAGCAGAATGCTACTGGACAGTTGCTAAGCTAGCAGCTAGCTAGGTCTACTACGAGACCTCGCTGTTCCTCAGTCCACTGCCTGTGTTGAAGTTTCAACCTGTTTCAACCTGCGACATGCAAAGAGATTCTTCCTTCAACCCCCCTGAAGAAATAACAGGTGAATAAAATAGCATAAAACATGCAGCTGTATAAGAATGAACAGACCACTGCACTGTTAGCTGTCATCATTTGAACTCTTTCTGCGTTGAAAAAATATACAGTAGTAGTTTCCACAAGACAAACATGTTTTATTAACATTATTTGAGGTCTGACTTTAAAAACATTTCAGCCATTTCTCTGTTTCTGTAAGTCATTCGCACAGTTTTGCTGGGAGCATCGGTGAAATGCTGTCACAGAAAAAAAAAGCAATCCTGTCATCAATGTGTAAAAGCATACAGTTTACAGTAACTATACACAAGACTGTTTTGTTTATTGTCAAATATGAATTAATACTTTTTGTTTTACAGCAGCAACTGTCCACCAACTCCTTGCTGACAAAGGGTTTGATGTCAAGTCAGAGGTGGAAAAAGAGAAGTTAGTCTGTTCAACCCCCCTGAAGAAATAACAGGTGAATAAAATAGCATAAAACATGCAGCTGTATAAGAATGAACAGACCACTGCACTGTTAGCTGTCATCATTTGAACTCTTTCTGCGTTGAAAAAATATACAGTAGTAGTTTCCACAAGACAAACATGTTTTATTAACATTATTTGAGGTCTGACTTTAAAAACATTTCAGCCATTTCTCTGTTTCTGTAAGTCATTCGCACAGTTTTGCTGGGAGCATCTGTGAAATGCTGTCACAGAAAAAAAAAGCAATCCTGTCATCAATGTGTATAAGCATACAGTTTAACTATACACAAGACTGTTTTGTTTATTGTCAAATATGAATTAATACTTTTTGTTTTACAGCAGCAACTGGCCAACAACTCCTTGCTGACAAAGGGTTTGATGTCAAGTCAGAGGTTGAAAAAGGGAAGCTAGTCTGTTCAACCCCCCTGAAGAAATAACAGGTGAATAAAATAGCATCAAACACTGTGCACAGTTTTGCTGGGAGCATCGGTGTACGGTGGCCCTGAGGTGCAAAACACATTAACAAATAAGTGTTTAGCCTTATTTGTTAATGTGTTTTGCACCTCAGGGCCACCGTAGGAGGGTTGTGACCTTTTTTAGCAGTAAGTGCAATAAAGTAAAAATATCTTTGTAAGTACAGGTGTTTACAGCAGCGTCTAACTGGCCCGGCGGTGCACAAAGATTCGCTTGCCCGCTGGGCCGACACGCATTTATGGACCTGTCAGGCCTGTCATGATCCAAATATATGTATTTTAAATAAATTATGTCGACCGTGACATCACATTTGTTGAAGTTTTTGAAGGACATCACGCTAATCCAATGAAAACTCACAGCACTCCTCAGCTGGCTCAGTCATTCCCTCCCCAATTTTACCAAATTTATATACTGTATTCAAATCCATGTTTATTACAGTAATTGATTAATGAGATAGTCCACACATCCCAAAACACATTGATTGTAGTACATTAAATTTAGAAATGAACACACCAACCTTTAAAAATAAAGAAACTGTGCTCTAATTTGACTTTTAGTGAAGTGGAACTTTTGTTTAGTTAAATTTTTTAATCTGTTAATATACAAATGCTGTTTTAGTGTGCTGGTGAAGATTCTCAGTCGTCCAGGACATGATAAAATCAGAACAAGCGCTCAATGCAAAAACAACTGGACTTTATTTGTTGCAGAAAGGGTGAAACGTTTTCTGCAACAAATAAAGTCCAGTTGTTTTTGTATTGAGCACTTGTTCTGATCTTCTGGTATGTGTTGTTTCTGTTTGTGACTTATATAAATAATGTGTGTGCTTGTGAGACATTTAAAGATGTTTTGAACTTCTGGCAGGTCTCTCTGATGGCGTGGAGATTGAACAGGGGTCGCGGTCGTCAGCTACTTCATCTGCCGGAGAGTCTGGATCGAGAAACCACAGCCAGGGCTTTGAGCATATCTTAAAAGGAAAAAAACAAGGAGTTTTAAAATCTAGACAAAATAAAGGAATTAAAGAAACATACAGATAAGCGTTATTGGTTTTTAATGTTTACTACTACAACCTGCAATAGGTCAAGAATGGCTCCACGCTCAAAATGTCCTTGTGAAGACCAGCCAGCAGTGATGGTGGGCTCATTCCGGTCATCAGGATGTCGTGGGTCAAAACACAGTCTGTTCAGCGTTCTCCTGGAAAACTTCTCAACATAGATGTCATGCCTTAAATGACACCAACATGAAAAATGTGGTTGATATCTAACACATATTAGCAAATCTATTTGTAGAAGTGTTTTTTAAAAAATGTCAAAAAACTATTCCAGATCTTACCATTGTAGAAAACATTTAAAACCGTACATATGTGATTGCATTTATTATCTAGTGCCACTAGAAAACAACAATAATTAACACAATACAATAAACTACAATTGTACAATGTTGAATAGTTTTTTGACTGGGATAAGACAAGATAAGTGATATTGTATTATTCCAATTGTTGGTGAAGTTTCACTGAAAGTCACCTTTCTGGGTATTTGTGTTATAAGCGTAATATGAAATGTCTTCAGGAACACTGATTAAACTCACTTTAAAACTTGCAGCTCATCCAAGTAGCAGGTGCAGTTCGTTTTTGGGCTGGTCTCTTCCATGTACAAGGTAACTGGGTGCAGGTTGGTGTATTTCCAACATGGTTGCAGCCACATCCTCTGCAAAAACAATCACAAACACAATATACAACTATTGTATGTGTCATTATGGAATTCACATGCAAAATATATTGTTTGTAATATATTTAAGATTTTCACACATGTTACGTCTAAAGTGTAAGCTGTATAAACAGCATAAGTGCATTAGTAAATCAAAGATAATTAAATTTCCCTAGGAAAGCTATCACTTGGGATAGTTATTATTTTTCACATCACAACATCACCAATTGCCTCAGGTTGTATTTAAGACATAGTTTACAGAAATCAAATAAGAAATAAGGACGCTGTGAACATTTGTGTGACTCAAACGTCATGTTTTTGTTTACATACTGTGCTTATACTGACGGCTCATTATGAAGACATGGCGCTAGTTATAGCAGCTAACAGAAGATGTTGAACCTGTAACAATAACCAAACCAGTCTAAATATCAGAAGTATTGGTGTGAGAAATTTAAAACATTTATTTCTGACGCTTGGATAATACAGGTTGTTGACAACTACACACAACGGCTCACCCTGCTGGACATCCGCAAAAAGCCTGAAGGATTTCCCCAATTTCCATCAGCGCACACAGTCACCTCCTCTCGTATCTGCGGCACAATGTTCAGGCATTTTGACCAGTGGTTGTCCACTATTTTAAGAAATCAAGCTTCTAAATTACAACTCTCTATCATTACGAAGCTCCTCGGCTCCTTCCTAAAGCTAGATTCATACTTGACGCGTCGCGCAGCGCGCGAGGGTGTGCCCTCCAAAAGTGACGCAATTTCACAGTCCCCGCCCCTGCGCGTTGGCCCCGCGCAGGGGATTAGCGCGTGCCGTGCACCTCTGAATTTTTGAAACTCCGCAAGCCTAGAGCGCGCGCCGCGCTCAGTGACGTATGGACTGGGCTCAAAACAAGATGGACGCTTTCGAAGCTGCTCTGGCTGAACTCATCCGCATGTATCGCCATTTGTATGATCCCTCGATGTGCAACTGGCACAGAAGCGATGCAGAAGGAGGAAGAAAAACATGCGGGATCGCTTCGTGAAGGCCAAGAAGAGGGTGATCAGAAGTGGCGATCCTGGCACCAACAAACCGGTGCCAATCCTCGTTGTGGAGCTGAGTTGGCTGTCGAGTTTTATAAAACACCGAGAAAAGGACACAAATATGGAAAAAGAGGTAAAAATGAAAGAAAAAAAAAGTTAGTACTGCTTTTATTACAGCTAGCTTAGCATGGAATACAGCAGGCCATGCTGTGCAGCCTGCCGTGTTGTTTCCCCTTTGTAGTCATTGATATAAACAATAAACTGTGAGAATGAATGACCAAAACATGGCTTAATGAAAATATAAATCAAGCTGCTGACCAGTAAATGTGAAATAGTGGAAATAGCTATTTTAGATCTGCACAGCTCAACTGTAAACAAATTTAGCCTATATGTGTGTTGATGCTTCATCTTCTGTTTATTAAGCTAACAATTACACAAACATTTGTTTTTATTTAACACATATGTGCATTGTATCCGTTACCGTACAGCAGGCCATGCTGTGCAGCCTGCCACGTGTTGTTTCCCCTTTGCAGTCATTGATATAAACAATAAACTGTGAGAATGAATGACCAAAACATGGCTTAATGAAAATATAAATCAAGCTGCTGACCAGTAAATGTGAAATAGTGGAAATAACCATTTTAGATCTGCACACCTCAACTGTAAACAAATTTAGCCTATATGTCTGTTGATGCTTCACCTTCTGTTTATTAAGCTAACAGTTACACAAACATTTGTTTTTATTTAACATATATGTGCATTGTATCCGTTACCGTTTCATTTTGTACTGATGGATGTCAATGTCTGTTTTTTAGCCTGAAGAAACACCACAGAGCCAAGCACAGGACGATACATGGTGCCTCGACCAGACTGTCACCCCATTCGACCCGACCGTCACCCCCATGGACCAGACCTTCACCCCTATCGACCAGACCCTCACCACCATCGACCATGAGTACATCACACCCATCGTCTCTCACAACCTCACGCCTACTGGCCATGAAACTGGCAGTACTTCAAATGCAGGGTGTTTTCCTCTGCGCAGGTCCTCCACGCCAATTCCTCCCTGTCCAACGGTGCCCATACCCGTACCACCTCGACACTTGCCAGGGTCAAGCAGCAGTAGCAGAAGCGACAGCCCTAGCATCAGCTCACTCAGTTGGTGTTGGTGAAAACTTTTTATACTTTTATACTACTATGAAAAAGTACTATGCAAAAACTCAGGACAGTATTAACACTTTATTTCATTTTATGTTTATTAAATGTTGGTGAAAACTTTTTTTACTTTTATACTACTATGAAAAAGTACTATGCAAAAACTCAGGACAGTATTACACTTTATTTCATTTTATGTTTATGGATATTAAATGTTGGTGTTGGTGAAAACTTTTTATACTTTTATACTACTATGAAAAAGTACTATGCAAAAACTCAGGACAGTATTACACTTTATTTCATTTTATGTTTATTAAATGTTGGTGAAAACTTTTTTTACTTTTATACTACTATGAAAAAGTACTATGCAAAAACTCAGGACAGTATTACACTTTATTTCATTTTATGTTTATGGATATTAAATGTTGGTGTTGGTGAAAACTTTATACTTTTATACTACTATGAAAAAGTACTATGCAAAAACTCAGGACAGTATTACACTTTATTTCATTTTATGTTTATTAAATGTTTTAGTGTTTAAATAGTTATTGTTGCACTGAGGGACAGAGAGAAATGCAATTTCAATCCTGTGTATGTCCTGTACATATTACTGTTTTGAGAATAAAGCTGACTTTGACTTGACTTTGATTCAAATGATACATTTGTAATGCACAATTACACATTTATCAATTATTTTTAGACAGCATGCCATTTTTGCACACATTAAAATCAAAACACTATTTCTACAGGTTTCTCCACATTCCACTTCACATTCCTGGTGAAATAAAGGCTACTACACATTGAGATTTTTCGTGTCAGGTAGCAATGCTTCATTTTAATGCAATATGGGACTTATATTTACAATGCCATTTCAGGTTTCCAAATAATTCTAACATCTAATGTTCTTACAGTTATAAAAAAGTCTTTCATACCAAGTTTTATGTAATACAACTGTTAGTGGCTTTGTAAATACAATATGCAAACAAAACAGACGGAAAGCTGAAGTGGATATTTCAATGTAGTTTCATTTTATTTAAAATCATTAACATTCAAATACATATAGCAATATACAATATAGCTTGGCACACCTCAGAGACTATCAGGGAAACCGTAGTTGCACCAAGTTTGTAGCTGGCTGCTACACTTTTCTGGCTGCTACCTGAAGCCAGGATTCTAAAGTCACTGCCAAACGCTCGGGTAATGTCACAGGGCTGCTGTGGGTCCTTCCATGTCGTATGAAAGGCGAAATACGATGTAGCAGGTCATCAAATCGGCGTGCAGACATGCATGTTATATTCCCCACCAGTACGTCTCTGAGAGTGTAATGGCCGAACATACCATCTCCTTCTGCGTCTTCTTCGTCTCATTAAAATTGCAAGACACAATAACTGTTGTTCTATTATAATTTGCTCCTCTAATAAAGACAGTTCAAGAATGAAGCGAGCGGGAAGCCATTTTATTTGTGTTGTGACGTCAAACAGTTCTTCTTCTACGGTAGATTTCTTCTTCTACACCCTTTCTTGTAACATATGCACATGTTGTAGAGGCTACTTCCACCTGCTGGCCCGTAAAAGAACAGCACTTTGTCATGCTCGGCCGTGCGTCAACCATAAAGACAGGGGCGAAACTATGAACGCATTTCGCCGTGCGGCACAGTGCACGCGCGGCGCGCGCGCTCCAGCCTGCGGACCAAAGCGAAAGTCTAACTCAGCCTTTACCCCCGGCATCCGGTTTCGGCTTTTTGCCGTCCAATCAGAACGCTCGTTTCTGCCGAGCTTTGCGTGATGACGTCAACTGGTAAAAGGTCTATCGTGTTGAGAGACCAGCTGACCAGATTCATAATAATTTTTTGATTTGTAAGATGTGTAAAGAGAGGCTCTGAGATTCACAGGACAAGATTAAAAGCAGGATGGGAGGCAGGAGAGGGAAAGAGAGTGTCTATCTTCGTCGAGAGCAAGAGAAAAACCTCCTGGACATGTTGAGTCCACCAACATTTTCAATCACTGAAATAAAAAGAATAAAATCAAACTAAACTGCTATTATTGTTTAAATATGCCTCTATGTGTCTACAGCGCCAGAGAGAACAACTTGCACAGTAATTCACCTTATTTTTACTTCTAAAAGTACATTTTTGAGAGAAAAACATACTTTTAGGTCCATCTGAACACCTAGACAGCCTATAAGGTGTTAGAACCATGCGATGATGGACCTGCCAACAACGTGAACAAAAGCTCAGTGTGCTGCTGTCAACCTGTCTCCTCCCACAAGTCACCTTTCACCTTCGTACCCTGCACCCACATATAACACTTCTACGCTTTCTCGTTTCACTCAAAGCCTTGAGGAAGTTTGGATGTATGAGTCTGGCAGGTTTATTGGTGAAATAATTATTGGGACTTGGGGAGAAAGGGGCTGGAGTAATATGGAGAAAAGTTTTGGCACGCTATAGGAAGGGCGCCTTGGTGAGGACTCGGAGCTAGGGGCCACGAAAGGCTGAGCCTCGTTGTGGTTTTTAACAGCAAACTGTTGGATTTGGGGAGAACGTTCCAGACACACCCCCAGACCTAACTCAACACTATAACCCCCCACTTTTTCCCTCATGCATTTGGAAAAATGTATCTGCCTTAGTCAGACATTCAAGCAAGAATCCCCCCGCCGTATGTTTTTTTTCCATCACTCCCATCCTCCCTCCATCTTCCCTCTTTCAAACTTCTTTCACTTTTGTGATTGAGGAGAGCCAGACTCTGGGGAAGAGGTTGAAACACCTTCGTTAAAGAAAAAAACACACACACTCACACAGACGCCTACTTGTGACAAGCCCCCGCTGAACAATGAGGGCGAGGGGAGGCGAACGGAGGGGAAGCAGTGGGTTTTTGGAAGGCCTGATTGGAGCGTGAACAGCAGCCCAGGAAGTGCTGAAGAGCGAGAGAGGTATAGGGAGGGAGGGGAGTCGTGCGGATCTGCCGGGAGAGAGCAAAAAGTTTTGGGACTTTGAGAAGTGTGTTAGTTTTTGTCACTAGTTGTGTTTGAGGGAAGGAATACTTCAGCCTTTATTGCTTTTCTAGCAGGACGTACTCTGTTACAGAAAGACCTCAGGGTGAGTAGCTGCATCTCATACTAAAACACAAAGATGTGAGCTGAAAAAGTACAGAGCCTCAGGTTTATATACACACACAAGTTAAAACACTCATTTTTATTTGTCCTTTTTTTTGTGCCATAGATTCTAACTGATGCATTCAGACATCAACATTCTTGCAATAACTTGAGCAATGTTTTAATAGTGTACACTTCTTTGCAAAGTTCATTTGTAAATTTGACAAAGTTTTGCACTCGGTTTACTCTTCCTAATGTGTTTGCTGATGGTTCCCCCCGGCTCTGAAAGCTGCTTGTTTTGCAGAGCTGTTTTTTTTTTTTTTGGTGGTGCCTTGACATTCAGCCAGCAAGGAAAATAACTAATTTGTGTGTGGCTGTGTCTAATTAAGCTGATGTGGGAGAAGAGAGGGTCAGATCATGAGAGGGTGAACTGCAAAACAGCCTTGTCTTTTTATTTCTTTATTTATTTATGGAATGTAGTCCTCACATTATCTGTCACTTTAACCGCCTGCATTCAAAACTCTAATTAAGCTAGACCTTTCCTAAGTTATTAACCCCTTATTCTCATTTTAAGTCACAGATGGATGATAATTCATATCATTGAAGTAACTACCGTATAAAACTAAAGAAAATCTGATCGTATTAGTTTCTGGCTGATCCTGCATTTCTTCAAAATAAACTTCAGTGATACATCTAGGATGCCAAACCCTAATTAGTGGCAATGTCCACCATTCCAGCAAAAATACTTCCCAGTTTCTCACCATTCTGCAAAAGAATGTTGAGTTTTTATGTTTTACAGCCCGTCAAGCCTAAATTCTTGTCTGCTCTTTCCAGTACTGCGAAAATTATGTGAATTGTTTTCCACTGCAAAGAGCATTTTTGTCTAAAAAAAAGGGTGACAGCTTAAACAAATGGAGAGAAAGTGAATTTAATAGTTGTGTAGGTGTATCACACTATCAAACTTGGTTTAAAATGTTTATTTCTGCCTTCATACAATTAGTTATTCTGAGTTATACACATAACATTTAATTATTGATTAAAAATATAATCCTAGCTTTTAATTCTCTGACACTAAAGTATACATGTATGTCAGATGTTTTGAAGCAGGTTTCTATTGAACAATTATGAAAATTAAGCGTTAGCTAATATATCTGATAGAATATAGTCTGAATTTAACTTAAACCATTGGTTTTTTATGTTAAAAGTTCATGACATTTCCACAGATCCCGGCTTTACACGTTGAAAAATCGTCACTTTCCCTTTAAAGTTTCCACACTCCTGTTTGTTTCCACTTAGCTCGTAGTAGTTTGGCGTGATTTCTCGTGTCTCTTTGATCAATGAGTTTATCAGCCTCAGTCCCCCTGCAGGAAAGGAAGGTGAGCAGAGGAGTTCCTCGTCAGAAAGACGAATGAGCCAGCGCCCTATATCCAGAGCCCCTGAACCTCATCCTTCATCAGCCGTTTTGGCGCTTAGACAATGTTAGATTCCTTCACAAGTTTTGTGTTTGCTTTGCTGATACAGCAAGTTGTCAGTTTCTCACAAGACCACAGGAAACTGTTATTAACTGGAAGGCAAGGCCCTGGCTGCCAGTTTAATTCAGCACAGCTATTTGTCGAAGTGCTAACATATGAGGCGTACTGATTTTGGCAGGGTTGTTAATATTTTACAAGCTTAGACAGTAGACACACAGAAGCTTTTGACTAAATGCCTCAAATTATCTAATATCATTAAGAAATGCTAAGTTTGACCACACATTGCATCAATGTATTTGTATAACTCGTTTAATCAGAACTAAATTTGTGCTAGAGATCAAACTCAAAATATATAAACTGACGCAAAGAGAGGGTGTGAAGTTTGATGGGTACTGTGGGACGTTTAGCTTGGTGTTATTACACCTGGACCATCAGTAGCATCTGGCTGAGAGGAACTGAGGCTGATGGTGTGGTATGGATGGGGGATGGTGATGGAAGGAGGATAGAGGCCCAGCCAGGTGTTTCTACAGTGAGCTGTCTGCACTGTCATCATTCACTGGGGCCCTGGCCAACTCATGCCACATCTCCTGAGCTCCTGGGTTTGATCAAACCTTATTAAAGAGATCTCAGTTCAGCTCCAATTAATTGTTAGTGATGGAAATGATCAGACGTTCCCATATAATTAGGATCACCAAAGTTGAGGTAGATTTTTTTTCTGAAATGAAAGCTGTTGGTGTCATGGAAGACAGCATATTTTATTTGTTTACTTCGATATGTATAAAAATAACTTAGTATAGAAATACAGTTTCTTGTTCTCACACGGACAGGATTAGCTGGTTAAGGGTTTAGGCTTATAGAGATTACACACATCACTTTACAGTAATTTAAGAGGAGTTGTTTATTTTCCAACAACCTGACCTAAAGAACAATGCTGCACAGTATAAACTCACCTTTATAACTTACTTACAGCTGAAGCATGTCATTTTTGTAATTTTCTCCCAAAATGTACATAAATAGTTTTCCTCAGGCAAATTATAATCAAAAGTAGATGTAAATAATATGCACTATGTTGGAATCATAGTAATGTGTAGTCATTTTACAAAATCTTCGTCTTGGTAATTGACTTTCACTTGTTAATTGGCTTCAGTGTAAGCTAAACCTATTTCTGATGAGCAGATGAAAGTGCTTTTGAGCAAAACTTATTTTTTGCAGTGCTGGGTAGAAAGTACAGTGGAAAATTTGACTTTACCACAGAAGCGCTCGAAAAAAAAAAAATAAGAGTCAGTTTTCCAATTATTATACACGTGCTCCAGACTTTGTCCACCATAAATGCATCAAGATGGGGGAACTTTCTGTGAGGCAACATTCCAACAACTTGTCAAAAGTAATGACTAGAAAATAGCCTAAAAAGGGGCATGGGGGGCATTGTGGCACATTGGTAGAGCTGTCACCTCTCAGTGAGAAAGTTGCTGTGTGAGGTGAATAGACATGTGTCCCTGTGATGGGCTTGCGACCCTTCCAGGGTGTCCCTTGCTTCTCGCACAGTGACTGCAGGACATAGGCACCAGCAACCACCACAACATGTAAAGGAAGAAGCGAGTAAAGATAATAGTTGACTTGCAAAGGTCTTGATGTGAACATTTTTAAATCCATTGTGAGTCATTAGTGTCAGTCTTCTATGATTTTTTGTTTGTTTGTGTGTTCGTTTTTTTTGCTATTCTCTTTGTTTTTGATATTTACAATCAGTCCTAACAAAGTCCTGAATAAACCACACAAGGCACACAAAAGTTTTGGGATACTGACCCTAGTAAGGCAGCAGGAATTTAATTTTGACTGGATTGACGAGCCAACGACTAGTCCGAGTGGACCTAGTTGCCACCATCTTACAACAATTCATCTCTAAAACCTCAAACCGCGACACATCATTCACTGTTAAATTATTTAGCTATTTACATCAAATTCTATGTTCATTTGCAAGTGCAAATTGCAGCAGCTTGTCGTTACACTTTTGGGGGCACTTCCAGCTGGAATATGATAAAAAATTTCCGCCACAATAAAAGTACATACAGTACTGTATGTGTCTTTTTTTCTTCTACTCTATACTCTCTTGAATCAAGAGAGTATATAATAATAATAATAATAATAATAATAATAATAATAATAATAATAATGAATTCAATTTATAACGCGCTTTTCATTAGTGAAAATCTCAAAGCGCTACACACATTGAATGCTACACACATTCATATACAGTACCGGTAGCGGCAGACTACCATGCAAGGTGCTTTCCAGTCCTACCGATTATTGTATATATCAAGAGTCTTGATATATACAATAATCTCGTGCAAAATTAGCCAAATTAATTTGCTTTACTAAACCATCATCACTTTCTTTGGCAATATCAAGAAGGGAGGTGACGTGAAGCAGACGCCATCTTTCTCTGTTAACCTCTCCAGCTGTTTTCCTTTAATGTAAACACTTCCTCCTCTAATTTATCCCCTCCCATAGACATTAGTCTTCATGCAATGCCTCCCACAACACACCAGAACGTACCAGGGCTGTTTTCGACAGATAAGTTTTGTTTATACTCCAACAGAAGCTGTATGTTTTTGTTTCAGCGTCGTCTTGACTTTCTTCACGAGGTCGTTAACCTTGCATCTTACTTTGATGAGACGTCAGAAAAAAGATGAAACGGGGACAAAACAGTTATATTTAGTCTCTGTTTGTAATCTACACACTAGCTTACTGTAAATGTCCAGTTTTTATTCATCCTTGAGGTTTTTCATCCTCATGAAGCATTAATTAAGCAAAGCTTGAATTTGAGAAGTAAAGCTCCCTAATCCCAATAAATATGGATGAGACTTATGATTGGGTTAACAACCTGCAGTAGCTTGCCCTCGTCCTTCAGATGTTGGCTTTTTATATTTTCCACAAATTTCCACTAACGAGTAATTATCATCGCACGATGTTATAATTACTCCTCCGGCTGACAAACTCATGTGCGCATTCTCATTTAGGCATGCCCGAGATTATGAAATCTCTGAATGTGTTCTGTTAAGCCAGTGACAAGCTCGGGATGTTTTATTAAAGCTGGGGTATTCTAAGAACGGTGGCTAACTGAGCTCTCAAGTTGGATGTTTTGAGGAAACTTGTCCTCTGTCTCCTCACAGTCTGTTTGGAGGACTGCTTCCTGCTTTAACCGATAACTAAGCAGGACAGTGTAAATACTGGGAAGAGGACCAGCAGGGGCAGTTTAATACTGTAACGAGGATCTAATAAAACCGTTGTTGCTATTTTCGACTGTGGCTGGCTTCTTGAAGATATAGACCCAAGTTTGAGGACTTTATTTAAATAGGATTATACAAGTATGACAACTTCATATCCAAACTGGAGTGGAGGACAAACTGTGTCACACATTAAATGCCTCACATGATGGGAATAAGCAATACTTAGTCATGCTAAAATGATTGTGGCTTGGCTTAGTGATAGCTCAACAATCTCAAATGTGAAATTTTAAACTAACTTTTGCACAAAAAATTATTTTCCCAAGACTCCAATTTTGATATTAAAGGTGCTATGTGTAACTTTCTGTAGAGCGCAGCACTTAATATTTTCAAGAGGCAAAGCATTCTGATCCCTCCCCCTCGGAGCCATATATGGCTCTGCTCCCCCTTGTCTGCTGAAATTCAAATTCAAGCTCTGTTTTTATTGGCTGATTCAAATTCAAGCTCTGTTTTTATTGGCTGGTTACAAACTCTGTTTTTATTGGCTGGTTAACGGCGGGTCACTCTGTGTTTTTAGTGTTTTTATAAATGCTGATAGAGAAGCAAGGGGACTATAGTTTTTTTCAGAGATTACTTTGTCTAACATCAGTCTGTCAGTAGATAGTGACAGAGTGAAGAAATATGTTAAAAATATATTGTTAGAAAAGTTACAGACTGCACTACAAAGTTACATAGTGCAGCTTTAAAGTATTGTTTTTTTTTGTTATTTTGATATTAGAGGTAAAAATATCAATTCTTAGACTAATTTGACAATCTAGTTAGATGCCCAAATGTCTCATAACTGACTAAAATTGTATAAGAGCTGTTGGAAGATAATACTTTGGTGAAATAGTTCTTTTTTTTTTTATTGCACAACTAAAACAGTGATTTTTTTTTTCTTTCTGTCACTGGATCTGTAAAATGTGTTCCTTTTTCATTTTTCAAGTTGTTTAGCCATTCAATGACGTATTTCAGACATATTTATCTTTTAGTCAAAGCTTCTCGCTGGTTCTTTCTGTGGTAATCAAAAATAACTTTTCAGTTTGCTCCAAGTATAGAGGTGGTGATAAAGTTCTCTGATTTTTATTTATTAATTAAATTTATTCATTTTAAAATACAACAAAAAACAACCACAAATGTGACTATACAATATTAAGATATAAAATGAAGGGTAGCAGAATGAAGAGAAAATCTTATTAAATCTGCCCCCTTGATTTTATTTGTAAAGGCTTTTACGAGCTTACAGTGGCCATCAAATTCTATTGGCGAATTTAAAAACAACATTACTTTTCACCTCCCATCCCCATCGGTTTTCTGTTTACTTCATTGTTGTAACATTTGGAGCCGTCTGGTGATCAAGATGAGTATATTAATTTGACTCTCGTTGGTTAGTTTAGGACTGGCACAAACAAGCCTGTAGCTTGAAATAATTGTTTGGTGTGAAAGCCTACAAAATGACTGACGTTTACACAATTATTCAGTCATTAATGGCTTTTTTTAATTTTTATGCTACATTAAAAACGAGGAACTTACCAAAACCAAAAGTACAGTACTTTTTTTCCCCCCTTTTTTTGTTTTTTTTTTTGCAAAAAAACAACAACTTTAATGTCCTTTTGATGAACAATAATTTGGCGATATGAATCTTTGACTTATCTAAACCATTAGTGGCTTCCTTTAGATCATAAATATGTTTGTTCTTCTACAATAGAACCATATGTGGTAATTAAACACAAAGTTATTTTACTTGTTGCTGCAAATGACAGATAAAAAAATGAACAGTGTGCAATTTCAGACCCGTGTAATTAAATTGATCTTATCTGCCATAAACTCTTCTTTGCTGTTGCATGACTGTAATGAAGCTAATATTTGCTCCAGCCTTAACTTAGCAAAAATGAGACAGTGCCACTATAAGTCTATTGAATATTTAGAATATTGTGCTCAGAAATGGCTTCATCAAAATTAATTTTTTTTGTTCAATATCATTCGTTTACCGGACAAACAGCCCCAAATTACTCAAAACATGTTTACTTAAAGCTAACACAGAAGCAAGAATTAAACTTGAGAAGGAGCTCACTAATAATTACAGTGTATATTATTTTTGGCAGATTGCAGCAATTAGTATAAGCTCCAGTAACTGGAAATATTTCATGTTGGAATTACAAAATTTAAAAAAATTCCAGTTAAACCAGATCTGACGGAACCACTGAGCAATTCAAAGTCATAGCTCTCAGATTTATAAAGCCACCACTTCAAAATCTAAAATGTCCTATTTTAAAACGTGTTTTGAACTGTTCTGCTTTACCTTACAGCTTTGAATGGAAACAATGGTGGGAATATTGATAATTAAGCAACAAATAACCCAAATGTGAAAACATTTGGTAATAATTGTCCAGTCCATTTAGTTGAAAACCTTCTTAAGCCTTCAGGTATTTTCATTTGTCCATATTCAAGATCGAGAGGCATTTCATTTGTGTTTGTTAGAATCTGAATGTTGAAGCGCCTCTTTGCATGTAACATCAACATGTGATGCAGAGAAAAGTTTCCAGTCCATTATTACATTCCCTTTAAATCAATGAGGAGAAATTTAACTGGTTTTCTTGGCTTTTCAAATCCCACACTGTCCTACCGCATACCACACTGGTACTTATTGCATAACTAAAATTCAATGCCTCAAAACAGTTTAAGAAATATTTCCACTTATTTTTATACTGATAGGAAAAGGGAAAAGAGCAACTTTTTTTTTACGTTCACCTACACACATACTCACACGGGTCTTTGTTCCTGTGACCTTTGTCGTCTTTTCTTAGCGCTTTATTTCGAAGTTTCCTTCCCGTCAGGTTTTCCTTTCACATGAGAGCATATCCTTTCCAGCAGCAGCACAACAATGTCCTGCATGATTACAGCTCTCCCAGATCTGAGACCAGTGGAGCCAATGGGCTGCTAGGCACATGCTAAAGCCATCAGCTAGTGGATGTTGGTGGTTAGCCACACAGACATCACAGAGTAGCCATCTCACTTTAATGAAACTGCAGGATCAGGGTACTATATCAGCTTTCTGCATGTATGATTTTATGCCTCGGTCTAGAAATTAGAAATGAATGTGTTTTGTTATCCAACTGGCCTTTCTATAGAGTGAAAGTGTCTCTGATGACTTGTTTGCATATTAAAATATCAGTTTTTTATCTCTTTGAAAATCAGCCCAATCTCCTCAGCATCTGTTCACTTTAAAGGATTCCACTTTTGCAAAGTTTTTTTTTTATTAGACACATCTCATTTGGCTTCTCAAAGCTCAGCTCAGTCTGTTGGAGTACCCTCCCTGCCTGAAAATGACTTAATTACACTCAATTAATCTGAATTGACTATATCTATTATGCATGAATTATTTGATATTGCTTAATCTCCCTTTATGGTCTACTGGTGATTGTGATTTAGAGGAGAAGTTATAGCTCTATGCAAGTACAGAAGTCATTATTTATTAATCTTACCATTCTTTTTTATAATCAACTAAGCAAACGGGGATTGTTTTTTTTAACAAATGTGAATTTGAGTTTGCAGTTTCAGTTCTTTGCCACTTGGGTCTTGTACAATGATCTTGCAGTGTTCCAAAACTGTTTTGCACTTTAAAAAATACTTTAATAGAACAAAAGAAGTATACATTTTACTGATGGAAAGTTCTAGTTTTAGAAAGTATAAATTTTATATGAAAAGAAGAAGTTAAATCTGTTCAAACAAACCATAAATTGCTTCAGTTCCTAGCTATACATGTACAGTAGTCCCTCGTTTATTGCGGGGGTTACGTTCCGGACCCTCCTGCAACATATAAGGTTTTAGAAACACTTCCCACACTCTTGCAATGTTTTAAACTCTTAAACGTATGTAATTTTAACAACATTATGTAGCTACTGCAAAATTTTATTTTGGAACTCACCAGCCTTGATCCAGTTCTGGTCAAGTTTTGATTGGCTCTCTGTAGCCATTGAGCACCAGAGGCTTTTGGAGAGAGCTGGACCTTCAGAGAGCCAGCACAAAACCACACAATGGTCCCAATTGAGTCCAAATGATCCAGATAAATCACAATGAAAAAAGTCCCAGTGGGCTCCGGAGAGAACTCCTCGGGGCCGCACCTCCCTGCTCTATAGGCCTCGTGGGCCGGTTGGTGACACTCAAATTCATCAATAAGTCTAGAGGTCTGGTTCTGGTCCAGTTCTGGTCCGGTTCCTGGTTGGTTCCATGCACCTTTCTGCATCCACTGTGTGCCAAAGCTACTATGAATAAGGACCAAACTTTTTCGCAATGGATCAGAATTTTCCCTCCATTTCATCAGAAGGCAATGGGGCTTCTGGGTGGGGCAATGTTGGCTTCTGGGAAATATAGTCATTTTGAGTGATAATGCAGATTGAGAAAATACTTCAAAATGGCGGTGCCTGCCCGCAGTATTTTTTTTTTGTTACTTTATAATATCCCACACTGTCCCAATCATGTGAGTAATATTAAAGATGATAATCATGTCATGTACAATTTTTTTGTGTGTGCAATCTTACTTTGAAAAACTGCAAAAAAGCGAGTCTACAAAAGTCTAACAGCGACGTAGTGAGGGACTACTGTACAATATAAAATAATACGCGGAGAAATGGAACCACAATGAAACCCAATGTTTGAGTTTGATTTGTGATAAGTGCAGTTGTGGCCCTTACCTTACTCTGTATTTGCATGTCCCAATTCAACTTGTGTTTTAGCACTGGCTAACCAAGGGAAAAATATAAGTATATTTTTAGTAAACCATTGTTTTCCCAACATTTTTATTTTTTATTTCTGTGCTTTGACTGTTGTGTCTGTTGCACCGTCAGGCATGAGTGCTCTAGTCTGTCTTCAGGGGTTAGCACAATTTGTACAAGCCAATTGTACATATTGTACAAACAATACATAAATTGTACAAATTGTACAATGTACAAAGTATGCAGTTATGTCAAAATACGCATGCCAAGCAGAAGAGATGCAATCAGTAGAATCAAAGCTCTCAAAATGTTCCCGAAGACGCTGCAAAGAAACAGCTCTGAAAGCAGGCTCTAATGAAGGCTTTATTGTATTCATTTTGTATTTTGACTAAAGCATGTCACTGATATTTCATTTAGACTTCAGGAAATCATACCAACTCATAAAAAGGAGCATAATATGTCTCTTTTACCAGTTGCAGTTTCTTTGGAGCAGCTGACAGCTGCATACTTCACACAGCACTCCATTTAAGTGTTGCTGCTCTGATTTCCAGCTTTCCTCGTTTTCAGTCTGACCAGAATCTTTTCAGTTGACTTGAAAGATAAACAGACACCTCGAACGGTTCACTTTCAACAATTTTTTACAGCCTTACGATTCTCCATCTCTACAGTTTCACTTCTGTTGGGAGTCATTTGTTGCTCACTGTGGTCCAGTAAGCTGGATTTTGTGCCGCTCTGATCTGAGTAGAGTACCCTCACTAATCCGCTTGAGCGCTGGATGTTTGCTGAGGACACATTTACACACACGCTAACAAATTGTGATTAAAAAATAGATGCGTAGGTCCTGCCAAAAAAAAAAGATGAAACAGAATAAACCATATGGAACAAGCTCTCAGAACACCAGATTGCGCATTGGTATGTGTCACTTTTGCTAACATAGGGGTTGTATTTTATTAAAAGTTTGTGCTTTAAACTCTGTACTTTATGTAGAAATGTAAGTATATTATTGTACTCTTTATGCAGACTAGTTTTCTTAATCGACTAGGAATGTAATGATGTAATTCCCACTTTTCACGTCTTTAATCGCAGCTTGGGGGGAATAAAAGGCATGATCTTTGATCCGTATTTTAATTACAGCTGCAGGATGAGGTTAGATGTAAATTATTTTTTATTATTCCTTGTTTTAAAATCTTCTTAATAGCTCTGGGCTTAGAAGCAAAGTTCTGTCTTCTGTATTTGAGTACCGGTACTAAAAAGGTGGGAAGAGGTTGTATCTGGATGCAGCTGATGAGCTTAAAGAATGCAATGAAAAGACGGAGGGATGATGAGAGAGAAGAATCCAGTGGA
Source organism: Garcialebias charrua (assembly GCA_038048925.1). Lineage (NCBI taxonomy): Eukaryota > Metazoa > Chordata > Actinopteri > Cyprinodontiformes > Rivulidae > Garcialebias > Garcialebias charrua. The sequence goes on along the minus strand of JBBPBX010009591.1, from coordinate 18,787 downwards.
GAACAGAGGCTTTGGCAGAGGAATAGAAAAAGGGCGCTGCTTGAGCATTTCATATGTCCCTCCCGGCATTACGTCACTAAGATGTTTCGGCACTGATGACATTGCAGGGCCGGAAAGGAGGTATGGATCTTGGGATGATGTCATTAATAGCCAATCAGGAGACGCGGGGACTGGTGGTGTCTGGCCATCTCCTGGGCTGAATTAGTGGGTTTTGCTTGAAAATGTCTTTTCCTGTTCTCAGTTTATGCAAGCAGACTTATATTTCTTTGTTTTTTTTTTCATTTCCTGAAGGCTTTGTGTGAATGTGACTTTTATCACAGTGTTTCTGCCACTGATTAAAAGTTTACTTCAGCTGAAATATGAATGATTTAAAATTATGTATACAACAGAGGAATGTGTTTAATTAAATAACACATATACCGGTACACAAAACACCGTCCTCTGTGGTTTTTGATACAGAATGTAAAGAATCAATTTTGTACTATTTTAAAGCATTTTACCCTCATTTTAGGAATGCAGAAAATATCTGCATTTTGTATGCTCACAAATGGGCTATTTTAAAAGTGCAAAAGTTTTTACTAACAAATATTGATTTGCAGATTTTTTCAGATGCAATTGAGTGAGCATTCATGAAATTGCAACTTTATTTGTTAAATGTCAACTTAATATTTACTATCCTTTTCCTCAGTTCTGGTCTCTGACTGGAAAGGTGTGTCTCTTTAGTTGCTAAAACCTTTTTGTCACTTAACAACCACAAGACATTGTCTCCTGTCTATAACTCTGAAGGGGCCACAATCTGGCAACAAGAAGCATCTGGAAACAATGAAATGGGAGAAGTAGGATTTTCAGTTAGTAAAGTTGGTATATGTGAGTCCAAAACAGTCAGCTGGAAAACCTCATTTTCTATAAAGTCGAAGGAAGCATTTTGAAAAATAATTTCCTGTTCTCACATTGTGACAGACTGCTCTTTATATTGTTTATGAGACTTGTTCATTTTAACCCCTTTTCGTTTAACCTCAACAGTAAATGTCTCATATGAGCTTCAAAGATAATTCTATGTTTATCTGTGATTACCGTATTAACCAAGACTTGTATCCACCTTATTCCTACGCCCCATGATGCCTTGCGCGAATTATGTGAACGACTTCCGCTGAAAGTCAGAACCGGCACTTTTGTTACACGCTAGCAACGCGCTAACCGGTTTTCGTCAGAGGTTTTAGGTCATAAAATATGTGGGAACATAAACTATCACAACTCAAATGTAGAGATATTGTTTTACCGCTACCTACAGCTGTTGAGGGGTGGGAGGACGACTTGAAGAAGTGGCCGAAAATAACGTACACTAGCATGTTTAGCTACTAGCATACTTAGCTACTTTGACAGTTGCTTCAGATGGCGAAGCGATGAGCAATCTGAAAAGCTCTGAAGCTTACTAGTATCTTCACAGTAACAAGGTTGGTCCTGTTATGTTAAGAGAGGTGGGACACTTTATTTAAACAAACATAAAGCCCAGTCTAAGCATTAAAACTCCACATCTCCAGGTCCAGCTAACAATGATGTTGCTTTGGACTTTTGAGCTGCAAGATGTTTATCTGGACACCAACTGAGCACCTGGAGCTTGACATTTCTTTTGACAAATACTTTACTGATTCACAAATGAAGCACCTTGAGAACTTTTAATAAAATACAGTAAATGAAAACAAATAATGAAATAGACAGGAAACGATCTTTAAAAACTTGATAATGACAAAAGTGACATTTAGATAGAAACAGTAGTTTAATCCAAAATTAACTGATATAGTGCACACAAAAACCTAACCTTGTAAGAAGGTTAACAGTCAACTATTGTACATAACAAATGAATCATTTTAGCAAATACTTTTCTAATGTAATATAGTTAACATAGCCTGGTTTAAACCAGACCCTGTCCTTCACTTCGCTTCAGACAAGGGTCTGGAACCTAGCCATTGAAAAACGATTCTTGCTGGAGGCGTGGCCTCTGCTGAGGAATAAAACCATTGGATATTTTGAACAGGGAAAGCATTCTGCTCCCTCCCCTCAGAGCTACCCCCCGTGCTCTGGTGAACTTGACTGACAGCTGCTCCGCCTCCCTGCAGCCTTTCTCTCTGCCGGCTGACGCGCAGCATATTGTGTTTATATGGAAATAAAACGTTTTAATAAAATAAAATAAAACCATGGATCGCTGGTCCAGCTCACCAGAAGACCAGAAAATCTGATGGAACTCGGGCAGCAATAAAACCCGAGTTTAATTCTCTCGTGACAACCTGAGACATTTCCTTGTTCATTTCACTGCAGCGGAGGGTGGAGGAGAAGGGAGCGATTACTTGACTTTTGGGGAAAAAAACAAAAGAAAACTCCAGATAAGGGATTAAGAAGGGGAAATTAATAAATTTGTGTCACATATAAAACAGTCCTGCATCGCTTTGCATCGCTTTGAATGAGAACATGCCGTGCTCTGGTGAACTTGACTGACAGCTGCTCCGCCTCCTGAGCTTTTCTCTCGCTGCGCAAATTCAGTGTTTATATGGAAATAAAACGTTTTAATAAAATAAAATAAAACCATGTATCGCTGGTCCAGCTCACCAAAAGACCAGAAAATCTGATGGGAGTCGGCAGCAACGTAAAACCTGACTTTAATTCTCGTGAAAAGCCATTTCCGTGTTCATTTTACTCAGCGGAGGGAGAGGAGGAGAAGGAGGACGAGGGAGCGATTACTTGACTTTTGGAGAAAAAAAACAAAAGAAAACTCCAGATATGGGATTAAGAAGGGGAAATTAATAAATATGTGTCACATATAAAACAATCCTGCATCGCTTTGCATCGCTTTGAATGAGAACATGCCGCTGCTCGCTGACTGAGCGCTGGCAGAGCCCTTTTATAGGGCTCTGCGCGCTGGGACTGGTGGGGGCGTGGGTTAGGGTCCAAAACTCCACCCCTTCTGTTCTCTGATTGGTCCGAACAAAAATCTACCGGAGAAATCCTTGTGGGTGGGTGAAGTCCCAGACTGTGCAGTGAAGGGAAATGAGAATTGAGCGGAGCTGTGCAGGAATGGCGAGGGCCAGGCTATAGTTAACATTGCATCCTTTAAAAAAACATGTTGAGTTGTGTTACGTTTACAGCAAGTACACCAGTACTGTACATGTTTGAGAAAAATGTTTACATTTAATGTCTTCTCACTTCTCACTTGAAATAAGCTGGCATCCTTTGCGTGTGAATGCTGGAACGATTACATTGACACCATAGCTCTTGCAGCAGGTCCCTCACTGTGAAACCACGATCACCCATCACCTCATCTCCAGCACGCAGATAGTCCAGAAACCCAGAGTTCTGTGTTATATACCTGTCACTGCATTTACCACCATAAGCATCTGAAATAAACATGATTATTCCAGAGGGAGAAACAGCCAATAAATATTTCACAGTGTTATTTGCATGTATGATTCACTTCTGGAGTCCAAGTTTTTAGCTTTCTGCAAAACATGTTGCTTTAATTGTTTCACGGGGCAACCATAGAATAAGGTTGTTGGTTTGTTCTGACATTATGTCAATCCACATTCCAACAGTCATGCTGCATGTGACTGGTGGTGTTGAGCAGCTCCACACTCTCATCAAGCCCATCTGAAAGTAAGAGTACAGTATACAAACTTTAGGGTTCATTTATGAACACACACACACACCTATATTATATATATATATATATAAACACACACCTATATTATATATATATATAGATATATAGATAGATATGTATAAATAAACGCACACACAGCATACATATAGGTGCGTGTGTTTATTTGCCAGTTATGAACGAAAATATTAGTATAATTTAATTACTGACTACATAAAATCATAACACTAAAAGCTGATACGGTGTCATTTTTCAGGTGGTTTCTCGTAGCCCAGCCACAAAGAAGGATGCAGGTTTTTGTTTTCGGAGCATGTTCAACACACACTAGTTGCAGCCACTAATTCAGCTTCGTGTGATTATTCATACAGCCATGAACAGCGCAACAGGTACCCGAGCTCCTCAAGACATCTTCGTGACAATATTAGCTCGAAATAACAGAAAACAGAACTTCAACAGAACTTCTACGATGCGCGCAGATTAGCAAGCAAACAACGAGGAGCCAATGCAAAAATTCTACTTCCGGGGTCAAACGGAAGTACGGCACATTATCGCTTCTACAGTGACACCCCCAAGAATAAGGTGGATAGTAGCCGGTTTAGCTCTGTTCTATAAATGATTTAAGTTACACCATTTTTTACAGTGTCAAACAATAAAATCCTTCTGTTGGGAGAAACATATCAGAAAGAAGAGGGTACAAAGGGACGTCTGATTTTATATATAAATACTGTATATATATACGGTATATATATATATATAAAAAAAAAAATTGTCAACCCTCTTACGCCCTTGACCTGATCTTAATTTGTGTTTTGTAACCCCAATGTTGGAAACCTATTACCCTTAGCAGGAAATATTTTTTCTCTGCTTTGATGGGAAAGCTGCAACATTTTGTTTGCCACATCTAAAACTGCAAAGACTCTACTGTTTCATTCCTTGGTTCCTCTCAAACTCAATTTCTTGCATTCTTGGGATCTTATTGGGAAATATCTGCTGCCAGCAAGTGAAACTGCAGAAGTATTTAATGATGATTTTGATTTATTTCAGAGACCAGTGAGGGAAAGCACTGTTCATTGTTTTTACCGAGTTTTTTCTAAGTCATTTTTTAGTGGTTCTTTTCTGTAGCTAATATTAAGGGTGTACGATATTATCGGCATGGTATCGGTATCGGACGATATTAGCAATAAACTTAAATATTGGACATCAGCTATTCCATCAAAATGACTCGCCAATATAAAAGGTGCTGTTTTTGTAAGACAACCCTGTACAAGGATGCCTGCAGCGCTAGCACAGTGTTATTTATGACATCACGCATGCCGTTGAGTTTAGATTTGTGAAAATTTACAAATTTGCAATGTTCGCGTGTTGTCATTGTGTTTGAGAGAGTATGTCATGAATAAATTTAACATTAAACATAATTTAAGTTGAAGTGTTACATCATTTTCGGCCCCCTTTTTGGCTTCTGCATTTGGTAGCAGGCCAGACTGACAAAGACCATGCAGAATAATGTAGTATTTTAATTCCACAGCAGAGAAAGCTATGTAGTCTCTATAGGTCTAGGAAAAAAATATCAGTTTTTGTTCTGGTTATCGGCCAAATAAGTTTTAACATATCGGCATATCGGATATCGGTCAAAAATCCAATATCGTGCATCCCTAGCTACCGGTGTTATGTTTCTTGCCACACTGTCAAAAATTCAATATATTAAATATACAATACGAAATTATATTGATTGACATTTCCATTCCAAACACTCTACAGCCACAAGGACTTTTTTTATGCATTGAAGGGTTTAAGTCAAACTGATGCCTGTGACAACTTTGACTATTTTGAAAGGAAATTTTTTGAATACAATTTTTTGAACATGTTCAAAACTTGAGCAACAAATCTGTTAGCCTCTGCAGTTCACACAGGAAAATTGATAATCCTTGCAAATATTTAAAGTCATTTTGGAGTCTCTTTCACAAATGCCATTTGCCAACTAGTCACAGACAGTCACATTCCAGTAAGATATGACCCCAAAATGCCAATCCAGTAAGAATAAACTTTGTTTAGCCAAACCAAAGTCGTTCAAATCTACAATAGGTCCAAATACTTTTCACAAAACCCAACCAGAAGAGATCTAAACTGTTGCCGTATTTTCTGGTGTATAGGTCGCACCGGTGTATAGGTCGCAGTGTCCAATTATCACCAATAGATTGGAAAAATCCCTAGATAGGTCGCACTGGTGTATAGGTCGCACCTACGTTTAGCTCTGCTGCAAATGTCTGCCACAGGAGTGCACAGCAAGGCTTTTAAGAAGATTAACACTTAAAAACAATTATTTGTTTGATAAAAATTATAGCAAATATATGTCTGAGCTGAACTTTTCCTTAATAAATGAACGTAATTGTGAAATGAGCTGGATGTAAAACTTTGTTTCGCCGAAAGTGATAACAAGCCATATATAGGTCGCACCGGTGTATAGGTCGCAGACCTTGAAAAAAAAAACCACAAAAGGTGCGACCTATACACCAGAAAATACGGTACTTTAAAATATGGACAACACTTGAAAATAGAGTTTCATTTTTCTTAATCCTTGTGAATATTTATCGTTAAGCTGGTTCACATGTACAAATGCTTCAGCTCCAGACTCCCTTCCTTCACAGAGTCATAAGGTTGGATAGGATCCACTGAGTCCATCGGCAAGCACACATACACAGAAGCACATGAATAAGCTCACAGCACATGAACAGCATACTGTGGATTTCACAGATAAAGACAGGGACAGAGGCTCTAGTGTTCTCAGGATCTCAGAGTGGCTCCCTCTTTAAAGGGCCTGTTTCATATCCCTCCACCACCTGCATCACTTATCAGCTTCCAGCAGCACTCACCTCTCCCATGCAGGGCCTCGTGCAGCCACTCAAACTCATCTGTGTCCTGGAACATATAGAGAACAAATCCTTGGTTTTCTCTGGTTAGTGAATAAGAAGCACATTTTGAAACAATATTCCTCACTGTGACTCTTCTGATTGACAAATGCTGAGTTGTGTTTTGTATTCTTGAGTTGTCGGTTAACCTTCAGTTGATTATTCTGCGCTGCGTGCAGAGTAAAACAGAGAGAAGGAGATATGAGGTGCAGCGGGGAAAAGTGGGGGAGCGCATGATTGACTGGCTGCAAAGTCAGAGTCTTAAGCTGCTTATCACTGCGAGGGAGCATCGTTTGCAGCGCAATCACTTTTTGATAAACTTGTGAAAGAGCTGGCATATTTAAAAAGACATTAAATGAAAGCCTTGTTCTGCCTGAATGCATAGTTAACTTGCCGCAGCAAAGAAAAAAAAAACTTTAAAGTTTCTTAGAACTTAAAAAAAAGTGTGCATTTTGATTGATCTGAAAATCATTCTGACCGTGTCTTATTATCAGAACTTTTGTTTTCCTTTTCGGCTGCTCCCTTCTTCAGGAATCACCACAGCAAACGAAGATTCTGCAATTATTTTTTACACCGGATGCCCCGACACAACCACAGACCACCGAGCTACCACAGCCCTCTGTGTGGAGCAGAGCGATGCCATCGAGGGGGCAGATGGTGGGCCTTACGGGCCTTGCTCAGGGGCCCAGAGTGGGGCAAATGAGGCAGGTGTGGGTGTTTCACCTTTTCCACCCACATTTTGACGTTTTCAGTCCAGGGAGTCGTACCGGTGACCTTCCGATCACAGGCTCACCTTCTCTAACCTCTGCGCCACCACTCCCCTCATCATCAGAACATAATTTCCCAATTTTAAACAAACCGTGCTATATATTGCAGTGCGTGGTTGTTGTGGTTTTCTAATTTTGTGACGATTACTTTTCTGTTGTGTGCTCTTCTGTCTCTCAACATAAAAACTGTCCTAAACCGAAGGGAGATATGCTATCAACATTCCAGTACATTAATTTACAAAATAAATGCCAGAGATTTTGGCCTTTGTACTGCTCTGTGCAGTTCTTGCTTCTATTCTTTGGCAACGTTGTGCAAATTGTTGCTGTAGGTTTTCCCAGTTGACTGATATAATAATAATAAACTTTATTTGTATAGCACCTTCCTACAATGCCTTGCATTGACCAAGGTGCTTAACAGGATAAAAAGATGAATAAACTGGAACAATAAATCAATGAAAATAGAATAAGAAACAACAGCAATAAAAGAAGGCAATGGAAATAAAAAATGCTACATACTAAAATAACACAAGTAATAAAAGTTACACACTGAAAGCTTTTTTGAACAAGTGGAAATAAAAAGGTAATGGAAATAAAAAATGCTACATATTAAAATACCAAAAGTAATAAAAGTTACACACTGGAAGCTTATATGATAGCCACAGTGATGCTATCATGACATGCCAGAGTTCTGCTGAGAACTCATAGCTTTCCTGTGAATCTCATTTTGGTGCAAGTCCCAAGGATCTGATTTCCTTTTCAAAACAGTCTGCTGTAAAGCAATCCTGCCTGAAGCCTATATGTAAAAAAAAAACCAACCACACACTAATGCCTCTTATCAACAGGTCCTGTTGGCGCTCGTTCGGGCTCGTTCGTAACTAGTTAACAACTAGTTATGGAGTGTACCCACAGGGTCCTGTTCACGAGAAACCGGTCCTATTTTGGTGCCTGCCTCAACTAGGTACAAAGTACCAGTTCTCATGGGTCCAGTTATGACATCAGCACAGTGTGGTCACTGATTGGTCAGGGGGCGTAGTCCTAGGTCGGAGGGCGGAGATTCAGTCTTCTCCAGTAGGTGGCGGTATGCACCTGAACGTTGTTTGCAATCCGCCAAGAAGAAGAAGAAGAAGAAGAAGTCTTCCAGGAAATGCAAGCTGCCATGCTGCCAAAAATCGAGAACAACAAGTCGGAGGAGCACTTCTCTTCTGGAGTCTATAGTAGATGGTGAGTGTTTTATAACTTTAAACATATTTCCAGTGAGTCATGCAACTCTCTGAGCGTTTTTGGACTGAAAAACCACCGGAGACTTCAGCAACAGCCGAGAGGCTTTTCTGAAAAAAAAAAAAGATGGAGGGAGGACTCGGAGCGGCCCCTTTCTCTGAAGAAAAATACATAAACAATTATTTAGCTGTCAATTATAGCATAGGTGTGTCTCAGTCTAACGTTTTCTTACTAAAAACGTGATTTAATAATCTGCTGTAAAGATAGTTTGGCGCTTGGTGCTGTTGCACGCGCGTGCGGGACGACAACAACAAGGAAGAAGGCATGCGCTCGTTTATCTTAAATTTAACAACAAAAAAGCTCCTAAAGAATTGTTTCTTAGCTGTAAATTATAGCAGAGTTGCGTGTCAGTCTATCATTTGCTTAATAAATGCACTTTAATGGTCAAATTCACCGGGGTGGTGCAGCTGTTTTTGGTTTAGTCTAAATGGAAACGGTTATATCTGTCCAAAAATGGTTTATAAATATGGGAAAAATTCGATAAATATGTCACTTTGGCCTATAAGTCCCAGGGCATGTAAATTTTGTTAAAAACAGAGACTTACAGGCAGAAATATACAGTACAGCTGTTATTATTTTCCCCCCTCTATTTGAATTTTGCATGTGTTCAATGATGAATTATTTTAAACTATTCTGGTTTCAAGTTTCAAGTTTTTTGTTTGCCATTAGAGTTATGTTGTGTGTGTGAAAAGTTAAATAACTATTTGCCGTGGGTTAGATTTAAATAACAAGTAGGTCAGTGCTTTTTATTGAGGCAAGAAGCAACTTGATGTATCCAGCATACAAAAATAGTTATAAAACTACATTTACTACCAAACTTTAGGAAGAAAATTACAGTAATTTATCACTTTACTATTAGTTGCTCTGAACTGAAATACAATGGTTCCAGCTCAGTGTTGTAGTAGTATTAAAAACATTGTAATGGCATTAAATTTATATTAATAGCTATTAGAATTAATTCAAGAAATTCTGTATATACACTATCTTAACAAATGAGGCTCACACTGTTACGTCGTCATTACTTGGCATCAATGTTAACTGTACTTTGTTTCTGTTTTTGCACTCTTTTTTTGATGCAGACAGTGTCCATGAAGAAGAAGAAGGCTCTTCAGATTCTGTTTCTGACTCTCCAAGCCTTCCCACTTCAAACCCTTCCCCGACCACTGAATCTCCAAGTACAGCTTCAAGGAATTCTACATCCACTCCGCCGGTCAACACGCAGCAGAAAGGCCCCACCCAACACCCCTTACTAGGTATGAAGCAGCACCAAACGTGTCTAACATCACGTTGATAGTAATTTTGTGTTGTGTTTACTATTTTCTTGTAAAACAACGTACATGTAGTAAAACTACATTATCAATTATTCAATTGTGTTAATGCTAAAATGTATTATTCATTTATTACTTTAACTTTCATTCATCAAGTTTATAATTCATATTATTCAGTGTGTTTTTTTTTGTTGTTTTATGATGGCCTTGTTCTTTTTCTAAATTCACACAAACTCTTGAAAAAGAATACATGTCATTTGTTTATACCCACTTGCTTACCACCATAAAGGTGCAAGATTGCTTTATGAAGAGAATCATATTCCTGATGTTACGATCTTTTTTCAAAATTAGCAGGAACTAAAACTTCAATAACGTATTTAAAAACTGTATCATTCTGTACTTCATTGTCTAACAGCCATTTTCTTGTTTGTTCTATCTAGGTCATAGAAAGCGCAAAGCGACAACTGTAGCTGAAAGCTTTATTACAGCTCAGACTGAACAGGAGGAGAAGAACCGGGCACAGCGAGAGGAACACTTCCGGTTAACCATCGAGGAAGCCCAAAAAGCACGTGAGGCCGCTGCTGCGGAGAGTCAACGTCAAGCTGACGCAGCGAGGGAGCAGGAGCAAGCCATTCTGAGGGAGGAAATGGCTTTAAGAAGAGAGGAAGCAGCACAACGAAGGCAGGAGGCTGACCAGAGGGCTGCTTNAACTGAAATACAATGGTTCCAGCTCAGTGTTGTAGTAGTATTAAAAACATTGTAATGGCATTAAATTTATATTAATAGCTATTAGAATTAATTCAAGAAATTCTGTATATACACTATCTTAACAAATGAGGCTCACACTGTTACGTCGTCATTACTTGGCATCAATGTTAACTGTACTTTGTTTCTGTTTTTGCACTCTTTTTTTGATGCAGACAGTGTCCATGAAGAAGAAGAAGGCTCTTCAGATTCTGTTTCTGACTCTCCAAGCCTTCCCACTTCAAACCCTTCCCCGACCACTGAATCTCCAAGTACAGCTTCAAGGAATTCTACATCCACTCCGCCGGTCAACACGCAGCAGAAAGGCCCCACCCAACACCCCTTACTAGGTATGAAGCAGCACCAAACGTGTCTAACATCACGTTGATAGTAATTTTGTGTTGTGTTTACTATTTTCTTGTAAAACAACGTACATGTAGTAAAACTACATTATCAATTATTCAATTGTGTTAATGCTAAAATGTATTATTCATTTATTACTTTAACTTTCATTCATCAAGTTTATAATTCATATTATTCAGTGTGTTTTTTTTTGTTGTTTTATGATGGCCTTGTTCTTTTTCTAAATTCACACAAACTCTTGAAAAAGAATACATGTCATTTGTTTATACCCACTTGCTTACCACCATAAAGGTGCAAGATTGCTTTATGAAGAGAATCATATTCCTGATGTTACGATCTTTTTTCAAAATTAGCAGGAACTAAAACTTCAATAACGTATTTAAAAACTGTATCATTCTGTACTTCATTGTCTAACAGCCATTTTCTTGTTTGTTCTATCTAGGTCATAGAAAGCGCAAAGCGACAACTGTAGCTGAAAGCTTTATTACAGCTCAGACTGAACAGGAGGAGAAGAACCGGGCACAGCGAGAGGAACACTTCCGGTTAACCATCGAGGAAGCCCAAAAAGCACGTGAGGCCGCTGCTGCGGAGAGTCAACGTCAAGCTGACGCAGCGAGGGAGCAGGAGCAAGCCATTCTGAGGGAGGAAATGGCTTTAAGAAGAGAGGAAGCAGCACAACGAAGGCAGGAGGCTGACCAGAGGGCTGCTTTCAATCAAGCGCTCCTTGGGGTGCTGGAAACGGTTGCCCGTTCCATGGCAAACCGATAAGTTACGAGAGATGTATATTTCTAAACCTTAAAAAAGTTTTTTCTTGTTTTGTATGCCTTAATTTCTAATAAAAACACAATTGTAAGTTGTGCTTCCATCTTATCTTCAAAAGTGAAGCGCTTACAGCATTTTTGTTGTAAGTCAATAGTGTAGGATAAGCAAAGTAACTTTGTTTTTTTTTAACCTATAACGACACTGGTGAAGATTCTATGTTATCCTTTACATGTCAAATCCAAACCAAAATGGATAAAAAAAAAAAAAGACTTTCATTTGAAGTGAAGACATTTCGCTAATCATCTGAGGAGCAATGTCAATTTAATGAAAAATGGAGTGTGTGAATAAAGTTATAAAGCTGTGGCGTTCTGTAAGCTTGCAAAATGGAGATTGTTCGGCATGTGTCAATCTCCATAACCCAAGCTCACGGCAAAGCACAGCTTTATAACTTGAATCACACACACACACTATTTTTCATTAAATTGACAAAGGTCCTCAGATGATTAGTGACAGTTACAAATAAGGAGTAGCTTTTCTATTGTTTTGTTTTTTCTGTAATGAGTACTGGAAATTGTAGCCATAATACATTATTTCCATGTTTTGTAAATCAATCTACATAGCAGTACAGTTATAAAGGTGTAGGATTTGTGTAATCTGTTTATAATCATCCTCATTCAGGAGTTTCTCCATCATAGCATCTCAAACACCTGTGGCCTGATGTCCATCCTGTGGATCCAGCAGCTTCTGCAGCATGTTTACCCAAGGTCAAAAAATATCTCCGTGAGTTTGACTGGTAAAATGGAGCACAGCAGGATTTAAATTTAAAACACTATAGCCATGTTTTTCAAATCATGTAGTTTTTTAATGGATAGAGGATCAAATCGAAGTTAAAAAAGCCTAGCTTCCTCTTGCTAAACATCACTTCAATTGTTGAGATAATGTGCGATAGCTTAATTTAATAAGCTGCAAGGTTAAGCATAAACACTAAAAGGTTTTTCCAGAGTCCAATGTAATGTAGTTTATTAATAAGTAATGAACTATGCTATGCTATGGAAACTTCATTTAAACGTTCAAAAACTCTACTTTGCTCCAGACTGTTCAGTGTTTTGTGTGGATAAACGCAGCCTTTCCATGGTTCGGATTGCTGTTAAACGTCTGAACAGAAGTTCTCTTCGACGCCTGAAAATAACGTGTCTTCTGTGATTGAAAATCGCTTCCCTCCCAACTCTGCTCAGTTCTTCTACTCTTTGAAAAAGCAACAGGCAAAGCAGAACGTTGAAAAAAGCAACGAGGTCATCCATTTTGTTGTGTGTTGTTTTCCCCAGCTCTTCTTCTTCTATTGTTAGTGGTGGTTCGTAAAGAGCTTAATGTATCACTAGCGCCACCAGCTGGTTAGAAGCGTTGATATTAATGATCCACCCACTGCAGGAGAACTACCCGCCCACTGCAGGAGAACTTCACGCCCACCAAAGGGGTCCTAATGCGCGCATGGATACAGAAATAAACCGGTCCCATAGGAACTGGCCCAAACTAGCCACAATGGGACCTTACAGGAACCAGACCTGTTGATAAGAGGCATAACAGTGAGTGTGCTGTATCTGATACTACTAACTCATTGTGTGAATGCTTTATCTGATAACACATACCCACAGAGGTCTTACTTGAGGTCTGAAGGCATAAAGTGTATCTGAGGTTGGGTTTTTGGTTTTATAAATTGTTTAATTTAGTATTTTGAGGGGCATTTTTATTTTATTTTAGTACATTTACCAGTATTCAGAAATGTGAGAGATCTGGAAAACTTGGAATAGATGCCCTGCTGCACCTGAAAAAGTGATGAACATATGAATCCACCAAAGTTCATGTTCAATAATCCAGGTAAAAATCCAACAACGATCAGTCAGCTCATCCGGATGGTTTCTTTTTTGTTTGTTGCTGAGACGTTTTGTCCTTTATCCAAAGGACTTCTTCAATCTGAAGAGCTTTGAACCACTTTGGCATGACTGCCTCAGAGGAGTTGACGGGGGAGAGGAGTGTGTTGTGTGTGGGACTCACAAAGTTTGTTGGCGGCTCCTCAGATTGAAGAAGTCCTTTGAATGAAGGACGAAACATGTCAGCAGAAACAGAAAGCGTCCAAATGACCTGACTGAACATTGTTGCACACATGAGTCATGCTGAGTCTATTGCGACTACATTATTAGTAACACAATGTATTGTATCCCAAAGCGCATTCATCTTTGATCCAGGTAGAGCTTGAAGATCATGTTTCCTCTGGAGTTTGAAGTGCTCAGAGATTCTTTTGAAACCTTCATTGTAAGTTGTAGAGAACTCCTCCTGGGTGGATGTCTTAGTCACAGCTGCTTGTTACATCCCTCCGTCCCTCCTCTTCAGGACACAACTGGCCTCACTGTTGGCCCAGCGACTGTTGTCAAGGGAAACGAGCAGACATCTGAGCCAACGGCTAGATTGACTTACACCTACTCCGATCACGAGTTAATGAAGTGTACACACAGCTGGGGGTTTACCGGCAATGCATGCACACTGGAAGCCACACACGCAGCCACACTAACAAACACCAGTCCATTAAGCAGCGCTTAATGTCTCAGTTAATGAATGACAAAAGAAATATTGTGGAGCACATGTCTCTGCATGACTCAGGTGTCACACAAACTCACAATCTTCATGTTTTTGCTACATCCTTACAACACAAACATTCTCTTCTGACTGCAGAATTCAAAAGCACCACCTGCTGTTGAAAAGATGAAGATCATCAACTAGAGTACCGTATTTTCCGGTGTATAGGTCGCACCATTTTATGTTTTTTTTTCATGGCCTTCGACCTATACACCAGTGCGACCTATACATGTATATGGCTTGTTATCACTTTCGGCGAAACACATTTTTAACCTTCCTAGCGGGTCAAGATCCCGCACAAACTTATGATGTTAACGGATCAGTTGTGACCCGTCTTAAATCAGCCAAAAAATGCCCTCAAAACAGTGTTTTTTTTAAGAAGTATTAGAACACATCTCTAAAATAACATATGTATGACAAAGTTAGTGAGGTCACAGTGTGTTTATGATTTCAGTTTTGACACTGATTATTGGTTGATAGTCTTATACCATAACTGGGTCACAAATGACCCCAGCGCGGCAAGTGCGTGTTGTTTTATGAAAAATAAAAATTTAATTTAAATAAAATAAAATAAAAAATTTAAATAAAGGTTCCAGACAAAGTCAAAAAGCCTTGATGCAAAAAAATATATTTAAAAGACAGAATCATGATTTAAAATTTAAAACGGGTCACTACGGACCCTAACACCGTAGGAAGGTTAAATCCAGCTCATTTCACAATTACGTTCATTTATTAAGGAAAAGTTCAGCTCAGACATATATTTGCTATAATTTTTATCAAACAAATAATTGTTTTTAAGTGTTAATCTTCTTAAAAGCCTTGCTGTGCGCTCCTGTGGCAGACATTTGCAGCAGAGCTAAACGTAGGTGCGACCTATCTAGGGATTTTTCCAATCTATTGGTGATAATTGGACAATGCGACCTATACACAGGTGCGACCTATACACCAGAAAATACTGTATCTGGCAGGGGAGAGAAGGAAATTGCTGGAATGCTGTTTAGCCTTGATCGTGCGCTGATGTGTGTCAGACAGACGGCGCTTTTGTCGACAAACAAAAGCGCTTGAACGTCTTAGAAAAGTTGCGACTCCTGTCTTGTTTCCGCCTCTGCGTGTGTGCTTTTCTGGTTGAACAATGCGAGTGGAAGGGGAGCAAAATGACTCATTTGCAAGAAACGTAACCAGTGACTTTACACAGGACTTAAAGCATTGTTTACCTTTACAAGGAATGTAGACTTTTGCAAAAGCATGCATAGACTGGGTTACAATGTATTGAAGTTGTTCCTTCATGGGGAAGGTTATAAACTTTGGCCTCCATTTAAAGACCTACTACAAGTGTCACCCACCCAGGATAAGCTATCACAGTTGCAGGAAGTAAATGGTAAAATCAATAGCTGTGCTTAATTTTGGTTCTGCTACAGACTTTGCTTGACACTTCCTACTTAATAAATATGGAGTGCAACCATTACTTTACTTTCATTTCTGCTGCGCTGGTACCATATCACCTCATCTCACCACAGTGAACCACATGTCTGTAACTTGTCTTTTGGCCCACTTCCAGTCCTTTTATATGGGTTTGTTGGAATAAAAAGTCAAGAAAGGCTTGTGTGTCTGATTACGCATGCTCACGTTGATACAGCATGCTTGCACACTGCATATCTTAATCAGAAATGTACCTGCACTCATTGCATGTTCCCCAGAGCTCGGGTGTATCTACATTTCAGTTGACAGAAATGCTGATGGGATTTTAGCTAAACTAAGGGAAGCAATGATCAACACAAGCTGAAAAATTGCTTGAAAATGCTTCCTCGGGAAAGGAATAAAGGTGACATTAAATGGAGGAAAAAAGTTTTGTGAATAAAAATAATTTTCACATGAAAAGCTGTTTTTTTATTTATTTTAAGATGGCAATAATTCACTTTAATATCAGACTGTTAGCTCATGATAAATAAATAAAAACGTATGCAAATAACTATTTACCAAAACTGATAATGATGTAAAGATTTATATATTTTTTTCTAACTGGGGTCTCACTTTTAGGTCTTGAACTAAAATTGATATAATCTGCCTAAGAAAGTCCCACTTCTTTCTCAAAAGCATCTATGATCGGTATATGATAGGAGACCAATAATAAGTCACTGGCTAAATAAAAATTTAATGCAATTAACAAAAAAAATCTGTTTTATTAATTTTTAATGTTACTTTTTTTGTAAGGCATGTTGTAGAAAATTTGATGTGTTGATATGTCTGAAGAAAAGGGTGACACCAGTACATTGATAGGAAGTCAGATATTATGTTATATGTATTGTGCATAAATGTGGTTGTCGGTGTATACGTAAATGTGAAACATTTGGCCGAGCTGCACTGCAATATGCAAGTGCCTCCTTGGAAACATAATTATCATAACAGCAATCAGTGAGCTCTCACCGCCACCTCTGCCATCACCTCCATTAGCTCTCCTATGCACCCAGGCAGCGTCAGTGTGCAGCTCTGGCTCTGCACAGTAGAAACTAATGTAATGAGTAAAGGCCAAGGAATTAGGTGGGCTCAGTCTGTGGCAAGATGAGGAGGGGAGGACTTTTCACCCAAAATATACAGGATGTTTTAGCTTTAGCTGTTGGTAATTAAATTTGAATGTACTTACAGCAAGTAAGGACACCTTTTACCTGAAATTGTTTTGGAAATCTTAACAGGTAGTCCCCGACTTACGAGCGCTCTTACTTACGAGGTCCCGGACTTACGAATATGCATCTCATAAAAATATATATATATATATATATTTTTTTTTAAATAAATGAATACATGTACAGTACTGTACAGTCACCAAGCACTTAGCCTATCCTAACACAGTTTTTAAAGATGAAGTAGTGAGTTGAGTTGTCTCCCTTTCACATAAAGGGAGCTAGCTCCCTTTATGTGAATGGAGCCTGCTGGGGAGGAGGGAGACAATTCAACTGACTCCTTAACTGTGTTAGGATAGGCTAAGTGCTTGGTGACTGTACAGTACTGTACTGTACATTTATCTATTTATAAATAAATAAATATATATACTGTACAGTATATTTTTAATAAATAGATAAATGTACAGTACTGTACAGTCACCAAGCACTTAGCCTATCCTAACACAGTTAAGGAGTGGAATTGTCTCCCTCCTCCATGCAGGCTCCATTCCCATAAAGGGAGCTAGCTCCCTTTATGTGAAAGGGAGACAATTAAACTTACTCCTTCATCTTTAAAAACTGTTAGGATAGGCTAAGTGCTTGGTGACTGTACAGTACTGTACATGTATTCATTTCTAAAAATAAAATTTGTAGGATGTAGCAAAAAAAGGATGTAGCAAAAACGTGAAGATTGTGAGTTTGTGTGACACCTCAGTCGTCCACAGAGAACAGCAATATATGTACATTATATATATATATATATATATATATATATATATATATATATATATATATATATATATATATCCATCCATCCATCCATCCATTTTCTTCCGCTTATCCGGGGTCGGGTCGCGGGGGTAGCAGCCTAAGTAGGGAGGCCCAGACTTCCCTCTCCCCAGCCACTTGGAGCAGCTCCTCTGGGGGAATCCCAAGGCGTTCCCAGGCCAGCCGAGAAACATAGTCCCTCCAGCGTATCCTGGGTCTTCCTCTGGGTCTCCTCCCGGTGGGACATGCCCGGAACACCTCACCAGGGAGGCGTCCAGGAGGCATCCTAACCAGATGCCCGAGCCACCTCAACTGGCTCCTCTCGATGTGGAGAAGCAGCGGCTCTACTCCGAGTCCCTCCCGGATGACTGAGCTTCTCACCCTATCTCTAAGGGAGAGTCCAGACACCCTGCGGAGAAAACTCATTTCAGCCGCTTGTATCCGAGATCTTGTTCTTTCGGTCATAACCCAAAGCTCATGACCATAGATGAGGGTGGGAACGTAGATCGATCGGTAAATTGAGAGCTTTGCCTTTTGACTCAGCTCTCTCTTCACCACGACAGACCGGTACAGCGCCCGCTTCACTGCGGACGCTGCACCTATCCGCCTATCGATCTCACGCTCCAGTTTTCCCTCATTCGTGAACAAGATCCCGAGATACTTAAACTCCTCCACTTGGGGCAGGACCTCCTCCCCGACCCGGAGAGGGCATGCTACCCTTTTCCGGCTCAAGACCATGGCCTCGGATTTGGAGGAACTGATCCTCATCCCGGCCGCATCACATTCAGCTGCAAACCGCTCCAGCGAAAGCTGTAGATCACGAGCTGATGAAGCCAATAGGACCACATCATCTGCAAAAAACAGAGAAGCGATTCTAAGGCCACCAAAACGGATCCTCTCAACACCTTGGCTGCGCCTAGAAATTCTGTCCATAAAAGTTATGATTAGTTATTAATAAGATTATAACTTTAAATTTTAAAAAGTTATATAGATA
>JBBPBX010009590.1:37166-49503 GCA_038048925.1 Garcialebias charrua | reverse complement strand
CTTGAAATGCTCAGCAAAATGCATGTGAGAACCTCCATCCTAAGGGACGGGCATCTCCTAGCTGCTTACTACAAGGGATGCAGAGAGCAGATGCTAAGAGGAAAAAAGCCAAATGTGAGAGGCATCCACATGATGTCTCACATGACCATTTATATAACACTAACCAGAAACAGCCTAAGCGTGCTCCAGTAGCGTGAGTACTCATCAACTCCTGTTTCCCTTTGAGAAGGAGGAGCAATGTTTCCCTCTTTGTTGTTGTATTTTAATGGCCCGACTGACAAGTGGAGCCCATCCTGATGTTGGAGATCAGTCAAGGAGAGGGGAAACCTTTCCATTATACATCTCGCAGGCAAAAAACATAAACATCAAGGGATACCCTTGTGAATGTTATTGCTTTTTCCGTCAAAAGTTTGATGTTTTGGGGAAAAAACTGCGATGACGATGAGTCCGCTCCAGAGGAACACGCGTGCTAACCCAATTTGTATTTCAATCACAGTCTCGCATGACCTGGTGTATCCTGTGAAATCAGACCTGCTACCTGCGGTTTTATTTCAGGATGTTTTCCACCATTCGTAAAAGTGTGTATGTGTGTGTGCACACTTCTGTGAATGGTGCTGTGTGACGGCTCATCAGATTTCTCCTCCTTCATACCTGGCCAGTGTGGCACAACAGCCAGAGTAGATGTCTTGGAAGCACTCTGGGTATCAGAGAGATCAACAGCAGAATCAAATTAAATGTCATTTAGATTATAGTGAATGAAAGGATTGTTTGACACCACAAGGAAATGGATTTGCTCCTCACCTTCTATTTTGGTTTAGGATTCTTTTTCTTCCCCTGTTTAAGAGGTGGGGGGCTCAACCTGATCTGGAAGTTGGTCAGATTTCTGCAGCACGGCTCCCGTCGGGCTCGACTGCACCCATAGGAAAGACACAGAAAAGGGTGAGAGCCTCTGGTTGAGGAGAGCAGATCTCAGGTTTGATATCTCAAAGCCTTGACAAAAAGCATAAAGAGCCTTTTACATGCTTTTTTTGTCAGCTCAGCATAGATTTGGCAATTTACCTTAATAATTTGACTAGAGTAGAAAACTGACTGACGCACTTCTTCACCTCAGTGCTGAGGAAACACTGTACAGTAGTTGTTACTTTTGATTTATTCCAGAGAATCCACCAGTCACTAAAATCAGGCATTTTTTTAAAGGTATTTTGAAAAACTTTTTTTTATTGTAGGGTGCAGTTTTTCTGTTGTTTTGAGCATTAGGATCTTAAATTCAGAGGTCAGTTGTCCTAATCCTCAACTAAACCGCCATCTTATCATGTGTGGACCTGTGGGCTACCAGGTCAGAGCCCCGGAGGGCTGCAGAGGGGTTGGACGGGATCAGGTGTGCACCATTCTTTTACCTCTTGGCCTCATTTCTTTACAGACCTGAAGAGATTTACAGGTAAAATAGTTGTAAGATGTTATCCAGTTAGTGTTGGAGAGCAGATTACATTGCCTAATTAGGTGTGTCAATCTGGTTTATCAGCAATAAATCCCCACCTTTAAAGTCCATCTGGTAAACTTTTCAAAACAAGTTTGTGGTTTCGGTTTCCAAAGCAGAATTGCTCTTATCATAATCACGCTGTAGGTGAGTCGAAGGGAAAGAGATGGTTATGGTAATTTTTAAAGCCTGTCGAGTATAATCTTTGTGTAATGAGAAACCCATAGTGGTAGAGAACTGTGACTGAAATGGATGGGCACACCGCAATCCACAGAACAGTTTTTTTGTCAGCAACATGAGAAAGGCTGGTGTGGCACTTACCAAATTGTTCCTTAAAAGAGCTGTCATTGGGCTGAGAGGGGTGGGGGGGCTTCAGATTCTGAGATTCACAGAGAGGCTGTAATATCAGGTGTCATGCTCATCAAGCTCAATTAGGTGGGGGGAAACCAAAGACGCATTGCTGCGATGGTTCATTGTACAAGTTGGTGTAAGAGCATAACTCAGACATGCCTCTGACAGTTTCCTCATTTGTTCAGAGATGACCAGAGACCGACCTGATTAGCCGTGTTACAAAGCAATTGCATGCTCATTACGTGGAGCTGAGGGCCCAATCTGTCTCTCCAGACTTCAAGTGATTTAATTAGATTGTGTCTGTCCATGTTGAAGAGAGAAAACAGCCATCATGTGAAATAATTATAACTTTAATGCTGGATAAACGGAGGCAAACAGCCGATACACAGATAGATGGATGGATGGATGGATGTATGGATAGATAGATAGATTTATTTTTATTTTTTACAAGAACATTTTAAACTCTTCCTGCTAAAAGAACATTAAGCCAGACAAAATAGGACTGATTTTGTTTGTTAACTTGAACTACATGATGTCCTAAAGCTTTTTTTTATGTTTGTATTGTATGTTCTCATTCCCTCCCTGGTGCAGCAACCTAGGAGATGCGAAGGCGCCAATGGCTGCATCGCTCACTGGGCAGCCTATGCTGGGACCCCCACCCACTTCACACGCAGATGTTGCTTTTTTTTTTTTTTTGCTGAGGTCTTTTTTCGCAACTTTCACACTGGATATGTTTACATGCGCAAAATTCTTTGACCATATTGAAACATTTTCAGATGAAATAATCCGAATACTGGTATATCATTTACATGGGCACAATTCGTAAATGATGAGCATTTACATGCAGCGGGCTTTTATTCTGAATAGAGTTACTGACATGCACAGATTGGTAACATTTCCATTTTAAAAAATAAACGCAAAGATGAAGTTCTACTTCCGCGATGAACATAAACAAACCTGAGCGCCCAAACTGGACCGTGCCAGGTTTTAATGACGTGGAGACGTTGCTGCACTCCCTGGTTGAGCTACAGGTAATACAGATCATTTTGAGCTCTTTTGAAGTTTCTAGTAGAAATGTGTCGCTCACCCTGACATATTAGCATCTAGCCAGGCAGAAATACGTGAGGTAGACATGTGTTGCACACACGCAGTCAAGTCAGTTTTCCACAATCAGAATAAAATGATCAGATTAAGTGTTTAAATGCACACCGTCCAGGACACAGTGCGAGATATGTTTATTTAATTTTTTTTAATACCTCCCCTCCCATCGTGTTTGTCTTTAGGGCAGCGCCTCCTGAAGACCGTGGCCTCAGACACCTCCGTCTCCCCATGTCTTTGTTTGTTTTCTCAGACGGGCTGTACTGAAATGTAATTTCATTGTGCTTCGGTGCAATAACAATAAAGCTGATTCTGATTCTCTCCAGTCCACTACAGTAATTTCTTTCTTTACATTTAGTTGAGCGGGTCAGACGAATTATATTTATCTCTCGTTCTTTGTTTTTGACAGAATCTTTGCATACTCCATGCACATCTTGGGACAAACTAGCAAATGAAGTTTGAGTCTCAGTTTAACAACCTGAATGCCATTGACCCACATGAACTTTATCTCGCCGTTTGAACCCACTTCTTTGGCAGCAATTATGTCTGTCCTGCCTCGCCATTCAAATCTGTGATAGATGGAAGATAACCCCACTATTGTCTTCTTCTTTACCCAACTACATAATCTCAGATGCTACAATAGTGACTTGAGACCCCTGAAGTAACTCCTGGCCTTTGGAGGAATGCACATGGCTGCTTTGACTGTTCTCATAAGCTGCATGAAGCATATAATTATACCAAAAAAGTATTTGAGTTGTCGTTTTGGTATTTGTGTAGAAGCTTATCTCCGTCTTGCGTTCACTCAACAATCAGAGTCTCTGAGAATCTGACGCTGCGAAGCTGCACACAAAGGATCGTCTGCTCGGGTTCTCATGTTACACTCCCTCTTGTTCCACGCAGTCTGGCCTGTCTGTGTATTCAACCATTCTTTTCATTCTTTCACAATATCTTATTATTTAATAAGGAGCTGTCATTATGGGTCACACACAGACGTAACGTTTTGAAAGAAAGTTCCTAATGTGATTTTTATTTTATTATTATTATTATTATTATTATTATTTATTATTATTCTGCTGCTGCTTATTTTATTACTTTTAGGTGGTAAGCTTTCACAACAGTTTGAAACTTGGCCAAACACTCAAAATGTTGTTATTGTCACTTTAACACCACATTCCATGTTTCACAGTTTTATCCTGCTGTGTCAATATTGACACGCTAAAATGAGTGACGTGCCTGCTGAAAACCCAAAGACTAGCGATGGTTTTTGGCAGACGCTGGTGAGCGCTCGCCTCATGCCGTTTCCTCCGCCGTGCCAGAGTGGTTTGACTGAAAACGCACAGCAGATGTGAAGGTTCGGTAGATATCAAAATGTTTACCAGTTAAAGTAAACACGGCCTACTTTAGGCTCAGGAGAGAGGGGTTCCATCTTTCCACCGAGCAGATAGGACACGCTATTCCTGTAATGGATAAAATATACAGTTGTCAGAAAATATTAACTGATGAAACGAGGTGAGGGGGAGTAGCAGTCAAAGCAGAATGATTGGTGGGTTATCAGAAGCATTAATCTTCCCTGCGGCTTGTTGTAGAGCAGACACAACACAGGGGTACGCTGGCTGCTGTTAGGAGCTGCTTTGTTTTATCTCTCCAGCGGAAATGCAGCACCAGCTCGGCCAAGATGGGACTGAGGATTGCACTCAGCACCTCAGAAGGTGGCTGCAGAGGGGAGTCTCCACATTAAGTAGCTGATATGAGTGTTTTATTACTCAAACTCACTTCCATCCTTGCGCTGTCAGTGAGATATACTTTTGACTAGAGAAGACGAACTGCACCCTTAAGAGACCACAAATAGAGGAGAGTGTGTTTGGTTTCCTAATGCCTGCAGATAATGTCAGTGTCCAGGTCATTTTTACACCCCACGTTTCTTTAAATAACTCCCACGGGGTGTTTTATTTTAAAGTTGTGATTAATAATTGTTGTTTTGTCTTTCTTTCTTAGATCTCTTTGTGCTGCTGTAAATGTCTACTATCTGGCGTGTTCCTGCAGTAACTTCAACTGCTGTTATGTGCTGTTTAGCAACAAGATAGTCTTCCTCATGGACCTGCTGCTGCATCAGCTGACCGTAAGTCAAAGAAAAGTTGGTATAAAATCCAATGAAGCAAGTCATTTAAGTCCTGGAATCAAACTTTCAAATAGTATAATGACTTGTTAAAACTAACTATATATTGTTTCTTTAAATATAATTTCGTTCAGCTTTTATTTGTACAGGTTAATCCCATTGAGCCTCGGGTACTCATTTACAAGAGAGACCTGAAAATATATATTATATAAACTATATACTGTATTATATAAATATAATATTTTAATGAACCAGATTTACATTATGCCCTCTTTTGGTTTCTTGTTAGTTAAACAGAATGTTGTTGTTGATGAAAGAAAAAAAAGATGTGGTCTGAATGGCAGCTTTAAGGCCTTTACGTATTGCTTGCACAGTTAGTGATTTCACTAATATGCACTGTTGAACAACAATGTTATGTTAGATGCTGTGCACCAATAACAAGCTGATCCATTTGCTTTAAGGTTTTGTGAAGACCGTATGGATAATTTCCCAAAAATATTTTGTCAAAGGATGAAACAGGTTTTTATTTTGGCTCAGTTTATTTTAAATGATTGAGGCCCAGAAAAGGCAACAGTATTTTCACATTTCTTCCATTTATAATTTTAACCTGCAATGGGTTATTTGCTGTTAAATGATTTATTTTAAGCATTGTTTTCAGGCATGTTTGAACCAATGCAGTGATTCATAAATTATAAGAAATTTCACTTTGTAAATATATGCCCTTTTTTAAAACCATAAACTTGCCACTTTAATTTCACTAAAAAGGCTATGCATTTTTCTGGTGTTGATAATTTTTATAATATTTTAAAAAGGGAGAATGTCTAGTAAGTCTTAGTTTCCCAGCTTTTCCCCCCGATTCTTCCTACCAGAGGGAATGTGAGCACAGGCAGGCAAGCGGGCTAAATAGTGGCGACATGTCAGCCCATATCCTTCAGCACTCTGTTAGGAGGACTGTAAACACCAGCTCACTCCAAACATCCAACAGTGGCGGCTCACTGGGGCCGCCTACACTCACAACGCAGACAGGACAAGGCGCAGGCCACAGGGTTGTGGTGCATGCATGAACTCCGCTGGGGCTTCCTCCTTCAGCTGAGTTCCAATCCGAAGCAGTCATGTTTCCTTAGGGCACAGAGGGAGAGGTTGGCCTGTATACTCCAGTTTATATAAAACATATCCCAGCAGCTGCTCTGCTGATGGACATCTCCAGCAGCAATGCAAGAGATGAACTCTTCTCGTGTTCAGTTTCTCATGCTCCTTTACAGTCTGTTATGGGGAGACGTGATGAAGTCGACAAACTTCAGCTTTAATGCAGGTTTGGTTTGGTTACTGTGCTTTTAGACGTGCACAATGTATTTGTGTGCATGTCTGCATTTTGGTATGTGTGCATATAGAGTGCAGCAGTGGGGGTTGCACTGCCATATGAGCATGCCCCTCATTTAATTAGATTTGTGGAGAATGTCGGTGGATTTACCTATGCTGTCAGCAGTCACCCCGACTGTTGGACCAAACGGGGAGTGTTTTACCTTTGCAAGCTTTCACACAAAGCGGAGGCGCTGTATTTCAAATGTGGTCCTCTGCTTATGGGTGTCTGATCTTTCTCAAAAACTAATTGGGCTTCAAAATTGTAGGCTGTAACTGGCTTTGATTAAAGTCTGTTTATACTGTTTGCATGGCTAAAAGAACCATTTATGCAGTCACTTTTCTACGGTTTTTAATGGTGCTAATTACTAATTTTTTTTTTCTTATACATGTATTGTTAATTATCATCTTGGTTAATTGTTTATTTGACACGCATGTTTGTTTAAATTTGTTTCTTATAAACTCCCTGGCCTTTTAAAATTAGCATTTGTGCTAACTAAATAACTTGATGTAAAATCTATGCACAAGCCTGTTAGCATCACGTTTTATTAAAAGAACAGAAAACCTGCAGATGCTGCTCAGTCATGGTTATTAATTCAGGTATTTAATATGTTGTCCTCCTGTTTTAACAGCTGTATGTTCCAGATGAAGACAAATCCATTTTTGGTCGCAGCGTAAACAAACAAGTCTTTGAAGGTTTCACAACAGGCCTGCTTCAGACCCTTGCTACCATCTTGGACTCCCTGTGGCTGCGCACTTCCGAGTCAGGACACTCCGAAAACCCATGGATCCCCTCTTCAGATGTCAAGTCCAAAAGCTCTGCAGTGGAGTCCCTTAACACTCGTGCCCAAGATCTAATCAGGTATTTAGCTTTCAAAGGCGTGTGTGTAACTCTGTTTCCTCCTCCACCTCCTTTTCTCACCTTTCAACCTTTTTACCTCCTTTAAGTACACTTCTCCGCTGCTCTTCTCTACTGTGTAAAGAATTAGTCAACATCCGATTTCCTCAAGAGCATGCCACATGTAAGGAATAGGCTAACAAAATGTCAGATCACTTGGAAAAGGTCCAAGCAGTGTCTTGTTAAAATGGGAGTAGTGTGAGAATGAGGTGTGCTCTGGCACTTTTCCAGCATGTTCGTTTTCTGCACATCCAGAAACACATTTTAAGTAATATCGGTTTCTGTGGGGGCTTACAAAGTCACATAAACAAAGAGCACTTCCAAAGCTTTGAAAGATCCCCTTGAACCTGGCATTTCGACTGGCTCTGTTGGTCTGGACTGTAGGAGTCGTGGCTGTGATCGAGAAATGTGGACCATGAGGAAAGGCAGGCCCAATGGCGCAAAGCCTGGTGGGCTAGTGCAGTCTTTCCACCATCCCTCCCACAAACCATGATTCATCTGAACAGAGCAGCTGCACAGGCCCACCAATCTCATCCACTGACCCAGTTGTAACCCCAAAATAAGGGGGTGGATGGGGAAGGGGGTGTCTGAGAAAAATAGTGTCGTCAGTCTGATGAACTAAAGTACGAACGCAAGATACATCAACCGTCTTTTAATGTATATGTGAGGAAGTACAAAAGATAAAAACATTAAAGCAGCTTTATGTAACTTTTCAAAAATATATATTTTTAACATATTTCTTCACTCTGTCACTATCTCCTGACAGACTGATGTTAGACAGGTAATCTCTGAAAAAAACTATAGTCCTCTGGCTTCTCCCGGTGGTACTACAAGCATTTCTAAAAACCCACAGTGACCCGCCGTTAACCAGCCAATAAAAACAGAGTTTGGTTCATGAACGAGCTTCTCACGCCCATCCCCCGCCTGTCCCAACCCCGCCTGGCCAGTCACGAGACAGGCCATGCTGTGGAGGAGGAGCTAAGGAGGGTGAGTTGCAGGTCAGCCAGAGCAAGGGGGAGGGACCAGAAAGGTGTCTCTGTTCAAAATTTTTCTAAGTCCAGCATTTTCCAGAAACTACAGCAGCTTTAAGGTCTGCAAACCCTTTCTAGAATGTTGGGTTATAAATTTCCTTTCTGCCAATTTAGTTTCTCAATTTCCTTTTTTCCCCCCTTTTAATGCTAATAAGTTTTATCGTTTGCAATCTTTTTAAACTAGGATAAACAAAGTTTTAGGAATGGCTCTTTTTTTTTTACTTGCATAAATGTGTAGAAGAGGTCAATGAAATCAGTGGAGTTTGGTTCATGATGTCAGATGACCTGAGGTGCAGGTTGTTGTCATACAGACTGGTAATCACCTGCTTTGAGAAGATTTCAGTCAGTGATCATTAGAAGAAAAAGGCGACGAAATTTAGTGACAAGTTAAAGCCGCAACAAGGCAAAGAACAATGACATGGTTGGCATCTGCAGGGCTGTCTAGATTTTCATAAGCGGTCAACGCTCCAAGGTCTCTGCATACCAGAAGTTTTGAGAAGACTAGCCCCAGGTCAGCAGACTGTCAAGGGCTCAGAGCAGGGCTGGCACAGAGGCCACAACAGCCTTCTAATGACACTATTAGGGGTGATTTGTGGCTGAAAGAGTACAGGGAACATGATCATGAGTCCTGTCATTGGCAAAGACAAATTGTAGATATCACAGTAATAGCAGAAGGTGGAGGGCTTAGGTGAGAGATTGGCTTACACTTGCAGTGCTGTGGGAGAATGAACAGAAAAGGCCTTTGTTTGCTTGGGTGAAAGAACCTTTTTGAAGTGTTTCACACAAAGTTTGTTTTAGCTGCCTATGTAATAAACCATGTAATGTTTTTTTTCTTATCTGTTCATTCTAGCTATGTGGTGAACATGGGTTTGATTGACAAACTGTATGGCTGCTTCTTGTCAGTCCAAGGCCCTGTAGACGAGCACCCCAAGATGTCTGCGTTTCTCCAGCAAGCCTCGGCTCTGCTGTATAGCATGTGTAAATTGTGCTTTGTCATAACTGGACGGTGAGTTTGTTTCTTATTACACTCCTTAAACATCTCTGTAATCTCTTGACCTTAAACACACACCCTTGTCTCCGTCCTAGTAATGACAGACGCCAAGTAACTATTGTCACTGTATTGTCAGTAGTATCCATAAAGACAAGCTCATGGTTACTCAAACAAAGAGTGTGGCTACTCTGCAATCAGCCAGCCAGTCATTTACTCCAGCCAGCAAGCTGGTTACTGCAGATAGAGATAGGCATTTACTTGACCCAGTGCTCTGTCACTCACCATAAACCTTAGCCTGCAGCAGTGGTGGGGGGAGCCCACCCACATGTGCCATGGTGACCTCCATACACAGAGGTTCAGTGGCGCCGCTGACAGAGGCTAAGCACACAGTCACACCAAGGGACATCAGCACAAGTCCCGACTTCAAAGAATGGTGATGTAGCATCAGAACCAGGTATTTTTATGTCACACTGTGCAAAAAATAAAATGATAATAAACGATATGAGCTGCTAGGTGTTTTAGTTGTTATATAAATTCTAGCTGTTTATAGGATTACTGCTTCATTTTACATAAAGTGCATAAACAATGGCCCATTGTTTTAGTACCAACTAAAACAATGTTCATTTCATAAAATTTGTAAGAAAACCTCTATGAAGAGCTTGCAGTCGATGCAACATCCTCTGAGCCCTGTTCTCTGAGCGTCGTCTATAAAATCACTTAGTAGGCCTGAATAATATTTGGACCATGCCAGTTGCTGTGTCAGGGGATTATAATAGCATTTAGAGGCTGTGTTCTTGCCTAGCAGCATATTTCACACAAAGCCTGTTGGCTAACATCAAGTATCAGCATGCACTGTAGGTTTCATGTCGAGGTCACACACCCCTCCGTTCTACAGAGCTGCAAATCATAGATGGAGCTGCTGCCGTAGTCTTAAATTGTCTGCTTGCAGTGACTGAGGGGATTTCTACCCAAGCCGGAGTAAGCTTGATTACATTCGTCCAACAAGGTAGTTTTACTTTTGATAAACAGTACTAGTGTGTCCATTCTTGCCTAAAAAAAAACACTGTTATTTTCTTGGGTATTGATGAAGTCATATCGCTCTGATTCAAATAAATGTACTTTGTGTATAAGAAGTTAAAGCGTTCAGCACCTTGTTAGGTTACTCAGTTAAATCTACTACAGGTAGTCCTCGACTTAAGGCGTAGATCCGTTCCTACGCAGCGTCGTAAACCGATTTTCGACGTAAGTCGAAATATACGTACCGGTACATACTGCACTATATACATGTACAGTACTGTATTACCAAGCACTTAGCCTATCCTAACACAGTCCTACATAATTATCAAAAAACACATACGTTTGGGAGCCATAATGAAGTGCAAAAAGAGTTAATGGCCTACTTGGATGCTGGTGACGCCATCCACCTCGGTCCATCCTCCGTATTCCGTTTACGACGTAAAACCGCCGTCCTCCTCGGTCCAGAGCGTTTACAGTAAGGCCTCCGCCGATTAACTTTTCCACTGCTGCGCCGCTGGTTCTGCCGTCCACCTCGGTCCAAAGCGTTTACAGTATGTAACGTATTCCTACGCCTCTGTATTCCTCCACCGTTGCACCGCGTACAGTACAATACTGTATTCTTCTGCCACAGCGGCCGCTGCGTTACGACGTTTATAACGTAAACCCACGTAACTCGAAATAAGGCTGTTCGAAGTAAATGGGAGATGCGTCGTAGCCACGAAACGTCGTAACTCGAGACTGTCGTAACCCAAGGACTACCTGTACCTTGAAATTGATAGAATGAGCTTCACGTCACCTCGTTATAGTGTTTACTGTTGAAAAGGAGAAGAAGAAAAAACACTCCTTTAAGCCACCATTTTTAGCTAATCTGGTTGGTTACTACCGGTAGCTATACTTAAAGGTGCAGTCTGCAGTTTCTGTAGAACGCAGCACTTAGAAATATTTTCAACAGGCAAAGCATTCTGATCCCTCCCCCTCAGAGCCATATATGGCTCTGCTCCCCCTTGCTCTGCTGAAATTCAAATTCAAGCTCTGTTTTTATTGGCTGGTTAACGGCGGGTCACTGTGGCTTTTTAGAAATGCTTTTAGTAACACCTGGAGAAGCAAGGGGACTATAGTTTTTTTCAGAGATTACTTTGTCTAACATCAGTCTGTCAGGAGATAGTGACAGAGTGAAGAAATATGTTAAAAATATATTGTTAGAAAACTTACAGACTGCACTACAGAAACTGCAGACTGCACCTTTAAGTCAAAATAAAAAGAGCTTAAAAACGTAACTAGAATTTTGCAAGCAGTTCAGTATGAGCTCATAGTCTGATTGATTTTCCTCCCATTGTACTTTGGGGCAATCTGAAAATGTTCTAGACATCATAGCACGTAAGAACACATCTGAGGATTGTTTGTGGAGACAGTCATCCAGCAGCGAGGCTGAAAAATCTGCCAGTGAGACAATATAGCTGCAAATCATCAGGAATGATTACTGCGAGCTGGATAATGAGAGGTGCTGCTTCATCTTTTTTTTATATACAGTACCGGTATACTGTACTGTATACTTTTGCAGACCTGTACATTGCTTTTCTCTCACTTGTAAATATTATGGATGCAGTAAAATACTTGTTATATTGAGAGCAATACAAGACCAGTAAAAAAAAAAAAAAGAAGTCATCTACCATTCTCATGTTTAAAAGCATCAACAGTAACCTCCACACCATTTTAGACAAGATTTGCATGCACACAAACACACAAGGATTCCCTTACGGGATATTTCAATTTGAGAGTGCATCTCCACCAGAAATATCCCACAAATGCAATAAAAAAAAATTATATACTGTGTGTGTGTATATACTGTACTGTATATACTGTATGTACTGTATATATATATATATATGTATGTATGTATGTATGTATGTATGTATGTATGTATGTATGTATGTATGTATGTATGTATGTATGTATGTATGTATGTATGTATGTATGTATGTATGTATGTATATATATA
>JBBPBX010009590.1:9244-36585 GCA_038048925.1 Garcialebias charrua | reverse complement strand
ATGTATATATATGTATGTATGTATGTATGTATATATATATATGTATGTGTATATATATATATATGTATGTATATATATATATGTATGTATGTATATATATATATGTATGTATGTATATATATGTATGTATGTATGTATATATATATGTATGTATATATATATATGTATGTATATATATATATGTGTATATATATATATATATGTGTGTGTATACAAATTGTCTCTCAGTATAAAACACATTGCATTTGCATACTAATGTAAAATGAAACTCATTTACCATTTCCACTTTTACACCAAAACTATCTTTTAAAAACGTTGAAGCCCTTTCTCTGTTCAATGAACACATACAGTACAAGTTTTACAAATGTAATCAGTCCTCATACTCACCGATAGAAATTGCAGTTCACAGAATGTCGAACAAAGCTGTAGCGGTCTCCTTTGGACTTCTTCATCCCAAACGTTGCTGCCTTGGAGTGAGTACCTCCGAACCCAACCCCGACACTCACTGAAGGATCCACTGGAATCTCTAGATCTATTTTCCAGTCGTTAGACACAGACGATGTGGAATCATTGACCATTGTTTCGACAGAATCATACAGCATACTGGAGACATCCATGGTGCACTTGGGAAGGTTTCTCCAGTCCACCACAGCAGCTGGGACCTTCTGTTTTTCTCCTCTCATGTAGCTGTTGCTGTACATTCTGCAGGTGCCATTTCCGAGGTTCCACGTTTCGGTGTCGATGACATAGGCACCTTTTCTCTCCATGGTGACGATGTCGAAGCCTTCCCCACCCAGGTTGTACCCTGGGACAAAGTGAGCCTTTTCACATTCCTGTGGTGAACCAGTGAAGCTGACTGTGGAGGAGAAACACAGAGGACTACACGCCAATAACAGAAGCAAGGGCTTCCGTAGGTCTTCCATCTGAATGAAACAATACAAATTTTAAAGTAAAATTAAACAAGGATTGAGATAAAACATCTGTACACTGACATTTTTAAATATTAAAGTATTTATACCGTATCATGACATCTTATTTTGTAATAAAACTATTGCATGCAGACGAGTCAGAACGTTGAAGGCTCACCTTGACTCTGGGCAGCAGTCTCTGACCTGTGACAACACTGACATAGAGTTTTATAGTCAACGCAGCGTCTCAACTACGTGAAATAGATTGTAACACCCACAATCACATAAATGTGCTCAACATTTTACAGTACTTCCCTCACACTTGACTGCACAAAATAATATGAAAGTTATTTATCAGCATTTGCATCTTTAATAACTTACTGTTCATTCTGTAAAAAAAAATCATCAGTACTCACATCACTAACACAATGCAATATTAAAAATGAATACATTTTTTTTAAAGGTTTTTAGATGTGTAACACAATGATCTGAATCATAACAGCAACATTTCTAGCCTAAACATTCATGTTTTTTGACTGCGGGACAGAAGTGGAGTACCCGGAGAAGACCCCCACAAGAAGAATATGCAATCTCCACACAGAATGACACCAGATCCAAACCAGGGATTGAACCCAGAACTTTCTTGTTGTGAGGCTACAGTGCTAACCAGCCGTCGTGATGCACACTGTTACCACTGAGGGAACTCGAGTGGTACGAGACCATGAAAACGAGGCAAGACTCAAATGATACAAATTGACAATGTTTATTATTTACAGTGAGGTTAGATGATCAGTTGGAGTCCTGAGGAGGAAGGAGAGGGTCAGAGGGTTCTGGCTGGAGAATGTGAGGAGATGATGTTGATCTAGAGGTTTTGTCTTACAGTTTGGAGATGGTCGAAAGGGAACCAAAGTGGACTCCAGATGGGAAGGCAGACAGGCATGTGGCTGGAAGGCAAGACACGAGGAGAGCCAGGATGAGGTACGAGGAGAACCAGGACGAGGCACGAGGAGGCAGGTAAGATTAATCATAAGAAAAGGTCTTTAGTCTTTTAGCACGAGAGACAAACATAGGCCAGGGACAAGTGTACCATTAGTTGCGAATGCTCCGGCCACAAGTAGCATCCAACTGGAACCGTATGTAGGGAGGCGCCTCATCAAGGTGATGATCATCAGGTGGTGCTGATTGGCGGCCATCTTGGAGAGGAAAAGCTGCAGCAGATGATACTCTCACACCCACTAATGAAGATTATCACACATACCTGACCACTGGGAACAGGTGAGTGCAGGCAAGGTTGGAGCAAAACAAAACAGAGACAGGGCAATACATGAACACACAAGTAATAATACTAAGCACAAGAGGACTACCTAATCATGAAAAACACGCTATAATTGTCATTCATTCATTCAACCTTCATTTCAACAGGTTAGTCCCATTGAGCCACGAGGACTCATTTACAAGAAAGACCTGATTTCAACAATGACTGAATTCAACCTGGAGAGACTCGCATAAAGAGAGAGAAGAATACAATTAAAAGGTTTTATTGATGAGGGTTCTTTGGCGCTCGGGCCCTGGCGGAGGGCATGCATGCTGGACCGCTGAGAGCTTGAAGCGTAAATGATAAATGGAACTTAGTTGTATAGCGCTTTCCAGCCCCCTATGAGGGGCCCCAAAGCGCTTCATAGTACCAGCCATCCACCCATTCATACACACATTCATACACTGGTAGCGGCAGCCTGCCATGCAAGGCGCCAACGCCAACCAGTCCTATCGGGAGCAACTCGGGGTTAAGTGTCTTGCCCAGGGACACAACGAGGTATGCAGTGACGGGGATCGAACTTGGGACCTTCCGGTCCTGAGCCGGCTGCCCTGCCTCTACCCCATCTCTGCCCCCATGAATGTCCGGCATAGGGCGATTATGGATATCTTCCCCCCTCGGGACCGAACCTGGTGGCGGAGTCGGGATGAAGAATAGGGGAGAACTGAGGATCTTGAAACATCAGGTGGAGATGGGGAGGTGGAGGGATGCGACTAGACTGGCAACGGGCAAACAGGAAGAGCTGAGGAAGGGACAACCTTATATCCGGATGGGCGGTTGGTGAGTGACTCGCCGCAGCTGGGGTGAGTCTGCCATCTTTGAATTTACGTCTCCGACTTCATTTCAACCTGGAGAAACTCACATAAAGAGAGAGAAGAAAACAATTAAAAGGTTTTATTGATGAGGGTTCTTTGGCGCTCGGTCCGTGGCAGAGGGTATGCATGCCGGACCGCTGAGAGCTTGAATGTCCGGCATAGAGAGATAGATTATGGATATCTTCCCCCAAAAAATAGCCGGGGCCGAGCTGGCGAGGGTCTGGCTGGAAAGTGAGAGAAGAGCCCGTGAGAAGGGTTGCTGAAGGAGAGAAAAAAGGGGAGTGAGCCCTGCCCCACCCCAAAGAGGGAGTGGAGCGAGGGAGCCCGCATGGGCTGCCTGAAGAGAGAGTGTGCCAAGTCAACATGGGTTGCCAGAGTGTGAGCCTCTCGTGGGCTGCCGTGAAATGAGCCATGAGCTGTGAAATGAGCCTTGCATAGGCTTCCGAGAGACAAGCCTGACATGGGATGCTGTGAAATGCCTCACGTGGGCTGCTGGAGATTTGGCCATCTGTTACGACTCGTAAAGGCCAAAACATACAAAGTGGACACTGGACACAGAAAAATAATTAAACCAAATTTTATTGAACCTAAAATAAAGCACTCCAGGCTGGCAAGATCCTCCCAGGCTTCTCCCGCCAGGACTGGAGCGTCCTCGTCTGGCTCAGCGTCCAAAAAGAAAGAAAAGAATCAAAGTAACAACAGAAAGGTGGACCGGTGAGTCTGGCCAAAAAGAATAAAATGCCACCCAGGCAAACCCAACCCTGTACAGGGCCGTCTTGTTTCCCCAGGTGACGATCTGCCTCACAAAAGTCCCACTACACAAACAAAATACGAAAACTGGACTACCAGCACTCACATAGTAATAGGTACAAATAAAAGAAAAAGGAAAAAGGTAACAGTCCCTCACTGTTAACCCCCAACTGTCCCCCTCCTGGACAACTGTACAGACACTGCCCTCAGTGTCTCAAAAATTCATCTCAAATAGGCCTCAGTGGCACAGGTCCACACTTCCTAAATTTAGGCCAAAGTTTCAACTAGCATGTGCTCCAACCCACACAGAACTCTAATTAACAATTCAGAGTCATTTTTAAGAGTTAAAACAGCTCAACTACTACTCCCCCTGGAGCAAACTCACAAATAAATGGAGAGGGTGGAGTTCTCCTCAATGTTTGTACACCACACAGCACCAAGGCTGTCATTCAACACTAAGATTTACCTTAAAGGGGACCACACATGCAAAATTCACTTTTTAATGTTTTTTTACTAAACTTTGGGTATTTACTTCATAAAAAAACAGTCCTTGTGCCAAAAAAATGCACCCAGTGGTTTATTTACTCTAAGTAGATTTGTTTGTCTGTGATTAAAAACGCTCCGTTTCACACTTCCTGCGGTTTGTGACGTCACAAACCGTAGCCAATCACCTCAAACCTGAGTCCAGCCCCTCACCTAGCAACCCCTGGTGATGCTCCACCCACTTGAGTATAAAAGATGTCACGGTTGCCTAGCGGTTTAGGAGCTGACCTGGCGGTCATTTATTCATTTATTTAGCCCATGGGGGGCTAGGGGTTTGCCCTGCTCCAGCCATGCAGCACATCTCGAGTAAAACCAGAATGTTTTATTACCTTGTTTGAATGAACTCTGTCTCGTTGAAACTGTGCACACACACTCTAGCGGTTTGGACTTGTTTCTTATATGATGAAGGACTACTGTTGCACAACTGTCAGTTTGGTTGAGCGGTTACGACACTTGACCGCCACGCAGGAGAGCGGAGATCGCGTCCCGTCAACGGCATCTTTTTTTTTCCCCCTTTTTTTTAAAGCCTTTTGTTTCGGAGAAATCGGGGTGAGACTAGATATATACATCGACATAATAATACTTTATAATTGTTATTTTTACGTTTTAGTTCAATTTTTAGTGTAATATCGCTCCCAACGCGCAGCCGGCAGAAAACTGTGCACACACACACTCTCTCGCGGGGCGACAGTCTGTACCATCAAGCACCACTGATCGATATATTTTCAGATTAGCAACTTATTTATTTTAAGAATACCTTTCACTTCATCAAAATCTTATCAAAACTTCAGCGTTCTAAATGTAGGTGGTTGTGATTATTTCTTATACGATGAAAGACTGCTTTTTACATAACTACCCGGTTGGCTCAGAGGTAGTGAACCGGACTCGTAATCCGAAGGACACGGGTTCGCCTCCCGGTCGCGGCAACCC
This sequence comes from Garcialebias charrua, assembly GCA_038048925.1. NCBI lineage: Eukaryota > Metazoa > Chordata > Actinopteri > Cyprinodontiformes > Rivulidae > Garcialebias > Garcialebias charrua. The sequence continues at coordinate 31,324 of JBBPBX010009590.1, read as the reverse complement.
TTTTTTTTTTAAGCCTTTTGTTTTGCAGACCGCCGGCGAAGACACCATTTGCGTGCGGGAGTTGTTGGGAGCTACTGACTTTTGAGGTCCGGGGGTCCGGTCAAAGGTTGCCTCATGCGGATAAATTAACTGGAGCGAGACATTCTGTGAACTTTGTGTGTGGACTGAAGCACGCTCCCAAAAGCGCCGCATTCAACGAGCGGAGCTAACACCGCCCGGCTCGGAGGAGGAAAAGCTATTCGAGGCTAATGCTAAAAAAAGGAGCTGCAAATGGCGGCGCGCGCAGAGGGCTTTTGGTAAGTTATCTTAAGCTACTAGCACTAACAGTAAGTCAAATGAGTAATAAAAAAGAGCTAATTTTAAAATAACAACATATTAGAGATACTGGCTGTTACAGAGGGCGTAGTTAATGTAAATAGGTCTTTGTAGGGCGTGGCTTTCAGACCTCATTATTCATAAACCGGTCGTTTAGAACGGAAGTGAAATTTGGCAGAATTAGAAAGGGGATATTTTTTTATCTAAGCATTATTTTGTGTATAAAATTGACTGAAAATGGTCTGGATAGCACACAGATAAACCACAAAAAATTATATATCCTACATTTGGTCCCCTTTAAGTGTATCTTCAGCTGGTTCCAAGATAAACTTCAGCTGACATCAAGTGTTTCCTACACTAGCCTCAAACAGGCTTAAACTTGATTCATACAGCTTCCACTAACCTCCACTAGCTTACTCTACCTTCACACACCCCTAGTAAGCACTAGAGCTGTTACAAGAGCACCCTTGCTCTACATGAGCTGTTTAAACAGCACCAAACCTCAAGAGCTTTAGCTCAAAACACAACTCCCATCAGGAGTACTCACCAAAATGACCAGGGTGGACGGAGAACATCCCTCGTCCCACAATCTGTTTCAGATAACTCCACAGAAGCTCAGCTTCTCCATTTCATGTAGCAAACCCCTGTTTCATGCATCAAACCTCCGTGTTCTTCTTGACTACAGCCTAAATGTTTTATAGGCAGGATCTGCAGTTTGGCAGCAGCTCTGCCTAATCAAGCTTGATTGAAGCAGGCTGAGTAAAAAAAAGTGCTGCAGTAGGTTGCTACTGTTTGTTTAGCAGACTGCAGCCAACCTAAACAAAACAATGATGTTTTTAAAACTGTCTTACCTCTAGGGTACATAACACCATTGCAGGGGAGTGAGCCATAGAGGGATGCGTGAGGTGTGGCAATCGCAGGGGAGTAAGCTAGAGTGGGCAGTGGGAAGTGAGCCTAGCATGGGCTGATGAGAGATGAGCCTCGCATGGGCTACTGGGGGTTGGGCCATCGCAGGGGAGTGAGCTATAGAGGGAAGCGGGAAGTGTGAACCTAGCAGGGGAGTGAGCTAGAGTGGGCCATCAGGAAGTGAGCATCCCATGGGCTGTTGCGCAAAGAGCATCGCATAGGCTGCAGGGGATTGGGCCATCGCCGGGCAGTGAACTATAGAGGGATGGGTGAAGTGTGGCCATCGCAGGGGAGTGAGCTAGAGTGGGCTGATGGGAAGTGAACGCGTCACGTGGGCTGCTGTGGAATGAGCCTCACATAGGCTGGCAGTGAGGAAAGAAAGGGAGAGTGAGCCAGTTTGGGCTGCTAGAAAGATAGAGAGCCTCAAGGGCTGCATGAAAGAGAGAGGGAGGCGACAGAAAGAGCTGAAGGACTCCACAACCAGTTAGTGATGTTAGAGATTTACCTAAGGAACTAAGCTCTCGCTGAGCTGTCAGAGTGGGTTGAAGGTCTGGGTGATGCTGCTGAAGACCAGCGACCAAGCTGGTGGAGGGATGCCTTAGGAACATCCTGAATGGATGCAGAAGTAGGGAATCTAGCCCTTCAGAAGCTTAGTAGCATGGTTAGAGAACAGATTCGGGAACTAACATTGATGATAAGACTAACATAAAGGTTGATGCTGGCCAAGAGGGTTGGTTAAATGAGCTGAGGAGTGACGGGGATACTAATACAGAGCGAGATCCTCTAGATCGGGGTATTGGTTTGGAGAGGGATTGGCTTATGGGCAGAGGTGACGGAAGACCCAAAATTTAGATCGGGATTGAGCGTCTGCGAGGAGGTTGGAGTGACCCGGTACTTGGCGAGCGGACAGAATAAAGTTATTTGTAATGGACTGCCATGTGATGCGGCAGATGTAAGGCATAATTGACTTGACAGGAGAGCAGCCTTTATTAACGGCCTCGACCATAGCGAGATTATCGCACAAGGCGGAGATGCGCTTCCTCTTCCAGAAATGACCCCAGAGGTAGCAAGCTACGGCTATAGGGACAATTTCATAAAAGGCGGAAGACTCAGCCCGGGGAAATGAAGGGGGCCATTTGCCTGCAAACCAACGGCCCTATGGAAAAAAAACATAGCCTGAGGATGGGGCCGCGTCTGTAAAGAATTGCATAGAATCAGCCGACTGTACGACGTCGTTGTAAAATAAAGAGATACCATTCCAAGCTGACAGCAGTTTAGACCAGAATGCTAGATCGGAGCGACAGCCATCATCCAGAGAGACGCGATCTCCCAAGGAAGGGACTGAGTTTGCCAGATCGAGAGGCGAGCTATAAAAGAGTGACCTTGGGGAATGAAGCGGATTGCGAAATTAAGGTAGCCAAGCAGAGAGAGAAGCTGGCGTTTTGAAACAGACACGGCGGATGCATAGGCCTGAGAAAACTCCTGGATGCGGGTGAGCTCATCCTCCGGGAGAGAAGCCATCATCAGGTCTGAATCGAGCGTGATCCCTAAAAAATCTAAACGGATAGTTGGGTCCACCGTCTTCTCGTCAGACAAGGGAACACCCACGCGGTGAAAGAGCTGACGGAGCCTGACGAGAGAGGGCCCTGGGGACGGAGAAGGGGGGTCCACCAGAAGAAAGTTGTCCAGCAGATGCAGGACGTCTGGGATTCTGAGGATGTTAAGGAGGATCCAACAGAGAGCTTCATAAATGTTATTAAACAAGCTAGGGCTGCTGCGGCAGCCGAAGGTGAACCTCACAGAAAAATAAAAAGAGCCGTCCCATTTGGCTCCAAGGAGGTGCCACTGGAATGGATGGACAGGCATGACCTTAAAGGCATCGGAGATATCCGCCTTGGCCAGCCTTGCACCTCTGCCGGCGGTTTTAATGAGGGAGATGGCGTGGTCGACAGAGGCGTAAGAGAGAAAAGGGGGGTTTTGGTATGAGGGAGTTGATGCTGGGATGGGGGCCAGAATGAGAGGCGGAAAGATCAAGGATTAGATGCTTTTTATTTGAAAAATTTTGAGTGGCCACAGCCCGCGGACTGATTCGAAAGGAGGAAAAGAGGGGGGACGTGAAGGGGGCGATCATAAAGCCTTTAGACACCTCTTTGCGGAGGAGCTGGGCTACTATGTCCGGTTCTCTAAGCACCGAACGCAGGTTGGGGCAAACTACAGAAACAGAAAGAGGGTGGGAAATCCCGATGAAAAATCCCTGGGAAAGACCGGTGAGGAGGAAATTACTGTAATGAAAGATCGATCGGGGTGGGTCTGAAGCATTAAATGGTAAATGGTAAATGGAGCTTATTTATATAGCGCTTTCCAGCCCCCTTGAGGGTCCCCAAAGCGCTTTACAATACCAACCATCCACCCATTCATACACACATTCATACACCGGTAGCGGCAGACTGCCATGCAAGGCGCCATTCAGTCCTACCGGGAGCAACTCAGGGTTAAGTGTCTTGCCCAGGGGTCACCAAACTTTTTGAGACTGAGAGCTTCAGTGGGACCAAGAGGCACAAAGGTCCACTTGTTCGTTCCAAACAAATTTGCATGGTTCAACTTTAATTATAGTATTAATAATAATACATTTACATACATGTGAATATATGACTGCCTGATCACATCTGATCTGGTCTGTATTATTAAAGACTCCACACAATGATTTAGCTTGGTAAATATGATCAATTATTATTGATAATTACCAGTAGTGATTAGAACTCTCAATCAAGAACTTGAGTCCTCAGTTTGAATAATTTTTTGGCTCTTCTGTGCAAATGTAAATTGTTCTTAGCTTTGACTGGGAGTGTGGATGGTTGTTTGTCTCTTTGTCTGTCTCTGTGATGGACTGGAGACGTGTCCTGGGTGTCTCTGGTGACCTGTCCTGGGTGTCCCTGCCTTCACACAAAAGCAGCTGAGATTGGTTCCAGTCCTAAACAAGGGGGCATAATGGATTACTTATTAACTGATATTTAAACATAAAACACTATTTCTTTTATGTTAAACTCAATCTGTAACATTTGAAATTCATTGTATTTTATAAATATTTTATAAACTGTTTTGTAGAAATGAACACGTTTGTAACATTCATTCAAAATATGCTTTTTACTATTAACAAATCTGTAGCATTTTAAAGAACCTATTAAGAATAAAATCTTCCAGTTGCATATACAAAATATCAATAATGTAATTTTAATATAATAAACAGTGACTTTTTTTATTAATAGTGTGACATAAGTATTGATCCTCAACATTTTTTATAATAATTTATTTAGAAAGCCCTTTAAAACAACCACAACTGCAACAAAGTGCTACACATATAAAATCATTTTAACTAATCATCACATCTTCTCTACTCTTTTTAAATTATTTATCTTTCACATATTTTATCATTACTTCTTTCAAGAGCTCCACACCTGAAAATATGATGAATGTGAATCCATCCTGCTCAAAGCTGCGCTGACATTCTTCTGTCTGTTGTGAGCCAGTTAGCATTGAAGCTAGCGTGTTAGCTGATGAAGTGTCGCTCCTCGTTGCGTTTTGCTGTTGCTACAGCCACTAATGAGACACAGACACACTTGTCTTTCAACACTGTAAAAGACCTTTTCCTCCCAGTCACTGTCACCTATGTTTTAAGTAGCTACTTACTGGAAGTTAATAGTTTGTGCTGCAGCTCACTCCCACCCAGCGGCTCCGCGCCGGAGCCTGTGACTCCGGTGCTTTTGTTGTTCCTTGTAAACATTGGACTAAACCATTTGCCAACAGAGAAGGGGGGGGGGCAAAATTTCCTTTTTTTTTCTTAGAATAATGGCGGATTTCTCTCTTTTTTTGCCTTTTTATATTTATATTGTTTAAAGACACGGTTTCCTTTATTGAATTATTGGGGGGGACAGATCTATATTTCCCCAAGATTGGGGGGGTCCAGACCCCCCGACCCCCCCAGGATCTACGCCTATGTCTGTAACATTTAAAATTCATTGTATTTTATAAATATTTTATTAACTCTAAAAAAGCTAAGTCTGGTCCTCTGGACAATCAAGAAACAAAACAAAACAAAGCAACAAAAAAACTGTAGCTACAGTTTTTTTGTTGCTTTGTTTTGTTTTGTTTTTTGATTGTGCCAAAAATTGATTTTTGATTGTGCCAAAAATAAATTTAACAGGAACGGATTCATTCAGCCTTACTTAAGGATATAATAAATACGTAGTGTAACACGCAGAGCATTTATTTATAAACAGATATAATTTTCTGATCTAGGATATGGCTTATCAGCCGTTTCCAGAAATAATCATTTTTCTGTTTGGCACTGCTGCGCTCTGGAGCAACACAGGAGCCGTGCATCACGCGTGCACATGCAGAAGCAGCGATCAAACTGTTCCCGAGCTATGAGGGAGCTGCAGGCCGATCAGGGCTGTCCAGTCCACACAAAGCCTGATCAATGGAATGTCTCATCTATATGATTCCAAAGGCTGAGTGGTCGCGCTTTGGAGCGCGCGCGCACCCTCGCCGGTGTTACACGGCAGCTGGAGGTGATTCATGATCTGCGTTTATTGTAGATTTCTCCAAAATGACACGTGAAAGTACACCATATATAACTTGTAGGAGAGTAAAGGCTTCACAGACAAACAGATTGCGCACAATGTGGCGCGCGCAGCGTTTGGAGACTCCAACATCACGTCATGTCATGAAAACTCTCCACTGAGACGCACAGACCCGTTTCTTCATATCATCTATTAAATAAACAAAGATCTATGTTCTACCAAACATCTAAGTTCCTCTGTGTTTACAGTAATTATGGTAATAAACTCGTGCGCAAAGTTAATATTTTCACTCAGAATGAATGGATGAGCTGGCGCACCAAAGCAGGGTGCGCGCACACACAAATACCGACACACAATCACTCGTTCTTTGCGTGATGAACACATTTTATTACTATTCTTACTTAGGATTTTTTCCTCACTCATATTATATTAAATTCATTATTTTCCTGAATCTAGAAATGATTTCTGATCGCGCAGGGATCAAACAAACATGTCCTTCACACATGCAGGAAGTAATTTGCATCTGTTTAACATATGTAAATGAAGGCGTGTCAGGGGAGGTGTCTGACGTGCGCTCAGTTCCACGTTGATTGTGATGTACAAAAGGAATGTGCGTGGATTCCGGTGTACGCACAGTTTGATACATCTGGATTTTTTTGTGCGTACACACTTTTCTGGATTTGACCGTACGTCACTTTTCAGTAGGAAATCCACACAAGTCTTTGTACATGAGGCCCCTGGAATTTAATCCTAAAGTCAGAGAGTGATGAAACAAGTTACAGAGTATACTGACAGAAATAATGACAAATATTGTACATAGAACAGCTTAAAATATGGAAGGACATAAAGTGCTATGTGCACTATAGGGGGTTCCTCAGCAGCCTCAGCATTTCAAGCCAGGTCAATATAAATTAGAAGATTTAGGAGTACTCATAAATATAGAGTTGATATGTTTCTACAAATTAAATTTCATTTTATATGCAGATATGTAGATGGGTATATGAATGAATATAAATGTATATGTATGTATACTGTATATATATTTGTAGGTATGGGTATGTGTATTTATAGAAATCTACTGCAAGGTCATGAAGATTATTAGTCTTTATGCATGTACAGTATGTTTCGTTGCTGTGTTCTGTCGTGCTTTGCAGGATTGCGGACGGAGGTTGGGTGTGTTTGCCTTGTGCTCTTTTTGTGGATAATTGTTGTTTTGTTGTCTTACTTTCTCTTTTTTTTCTCTATATATAAAAAATAAAATAAAATACATATTGGAGTGAGAGGATGGCTATAAGGTGAGAAGGGAGGCTATCAATAAATGGAAAAAAAAAGACCAAGAACAGGACTCTAGGGCAGGTTTCAAATGGTTTTAAAAGAGGTAACAAGATAAGACACTTTCATTTAACATACTACTTCTCTGAACGGATCCAATCGTGGAGTTCACCAAATTAATTGGAGTTAAAGCGGCTCTAGATCTGAGAAGGTTCATTTAAAACGAGATCAGAGGACATGAGGAAACTTCGGTGGAGTAATTGCGCCATCTACTAGGCAGAGTTAACATAATTCAATTGCGTTTCTACGCCCGTGCACTAGATGGAGCTGCAGATCGGGTGAAAAAACGTCAAAGAACAGCTGACCTAGCAACAGCAGTAGAGCTAAGGAGCTTCGCTTTTCATTTAACTGTCTAAAGAGATGAGAACGAGGGGAAGCATGCTGAGGCAAAGCAGATAATCAGAAGACAAAGAAACAACACATTTTACCCTGTGGAAGGGGCGGGGCGGGCTTCGGCGAGAGTGTACGTCACAGGACCAGGCAGGGAAGCTGACTGACCCAACGATGCGGGAGTGGAGGTCTGACGTTGTGTGGATAAAGCCGAAATGGATTGATTGAGCACGTTGAGCGAGGCGATTAGAGCCGCTGACAGTTGTTCATTGGCCTGCGAAGGCCGATCCGAAGACCGGCTGGGAAGCGGGGAGAGTGGAGGTCCGGAGGCCGAGACATGGGCAGTTGCAGCCGGAGCAGAATCAACGAAGCGGCTCGTAGAGAAGAATGGCTCCAGGTCCGGTGCGGGAGCTCCGGAGGAACGGGGGCGGCCCCTGCGGCGCTTGGCGGGAGGCGGAGGCCGCTTCTTGGATCGCTTTTCGGACACGGGCATCAGCGGTGAGGGAGGTGAAGAGTCGCCAGAGGGAACCAGATCGGCGAGAGACTCCAGCTGATCGAAGGTGAGACTGGCCGCCGGGCAGATGCCCCTGGACTGCAGAAATGCAGACGGAGAGTAGGGAACGGGGCGTGAGGCGCACCGGGAGCTCCGACGGGCGGGAGCGGGGGAAGGAGGATCAGCGGTGGCCGCGAGGAGGACCGGAGAGTCCATGGAAGCGCCGGAGTCGAGATCAGACATGCTGAGGTTTATCAAGTTGAGTTAGGAGCACGAGGCGAGCGAGATGCGACTAGACTGGCAACGGGCAAAAAGAAAGAGCTGAGGAAGGGACGGCCTCATATCCGGATGGACGGTTGATGAGTGACTCGACGCAGCTGGGGTGAGTCTGCCATATTTGAATTTACGTCTTCGACTTCATGACAACAGTCGACAACAATAGACGATCTCACAAATGATGCATACAAATTTATTTTATTATTTTTATTTTTTACAATTGAAAACAAAATGATAATTAAAAGGAAAAAAGAAACAGCGAAAAAAAAGCTGGACTACGAGGCGGTGTACAAAACTAAAAACAGGAACATGTCTGCATTGGTTCTTGCCAGGAACTTAACAGATGTTTGAAGCTATAGAGAGGTCAAGGTCGAGAGCTTCAAATGTTTTTGCAAGATATTCCAGGAAAGATTTGAAGCTCTCGACCTTGACCTCTCTAAGTAGCTTCAAACATCTGTTTTAATCATAAAAACAACTAAAACCAGAACCTTACGATTCCATAAACAGGTTTTTATTAGGTGTAGGTATGGTGTTTGACTATTGCAAGATCTTGGGTTATTTAATTTTCTGTCTTCTGTTTGCAGCTTTCGCTGTCTTCTGTTTGCAGCTTTCGCTGGAGCGGTTTGCAGCCGACTGAGCCGAGTGTGATGCGGCCGGGATGAGGATCAGTTCCTCCAAGTCCGAGGCCATGGTCTTGAGCCGGAAAAGGGTAGCATGCCCTCTCCGGGTCGGGGAGGAGGTCCTGCCCCAAGTGGAGGAGTTTAAGTATCTCGGGGTCTTGTTCACGAATGAGGGAAAACTGGAGCGTGAGATCGATAGGCGGATAGGTGCAGCATCCGCAGTGAAGCGGGCGCTGTACCGGTCTGTCGTGGTGAAGAGAGAGCTGAGTCGAAAGGCAAAGCTCTCAATTTACCGATCGATCTACGTTCCCACCCTCATCTATGGTCATGAGCTTTGGGTTGTGACCGAAAGAACGAGATCTCGGATACAAGCGGCTGAAATGAGTTTTCTCCGCAGGGTGTCTGGACTCTCCCTTAGAGATAGGGTGAGAAGCTCAGTCATCCGGGAGGGACTCGGAGTAGAGCCGCTGCTTCTCCACATCGAGAGGAGCCAGTTGAGGTGGCTCGGGCATCTGGTTAGGATGCCTCCTGGACGCCTCCCTGGTGAGGTGTTCCGGGCATGTCCCACCGGGAGGAGACCCAGAGGAAGACCCAGGACACGCTGGAGGGACTATGTTTCTCGGCTGGCCTGGGAACGCCTTGGGATTCCCCCAGAGGAGCTGCTCCAAGTGGCTGGGGAGAGGGAAGTCTGGGCCTCCCTACTTAGGCTGCTACCCCCGCGACCCGACCCCGGATAAGCGGATGAAAATGGATGGATGGATGGATGGATGTTTGCAGATCACAACATGTGAATCCAGTTTTGGCTAGGTGTCATCTATTAGACAAATGGTTTAAGAATTGATGCAATGGTACTTGAATGTATTTAGGTGGCATACATAGGTGTGATTAGTAGACTCAGTATATTTACGTGTCCAGGTACATGGTCTCCTTGAGATCCACAAGAAACCAGGTGACAGTAAACAAAAATCTGTTAAGGAACAGACAGACCTGGAGCCTCATGTATCAACCGTGCGTGCGCACAAAAACCTTGCGTGCGTCACTATCCACGCAAAACCCCGTATGTATCAAAACTGAACTGAACGTGAATATGTGCGCATCCAGGTACATTTCCACGCCAGCTCCAGAGCACGCGTACGCACGTTTCTGTGGTTCTTGTTCCTTTGGCGACACTTACAGGTGATTCAGAGAAACTGAAGCCCCACAGTCTGTGGTTGACTTTAAGAGCGGCTTGAAGACCTTTCTTTTCAACCGAGCATACTCTGCCTCCTCATGATTCTACTTTTGATCATAGCTGATACTGTTGTTGATTTTAATTGTTTATTAAATGTTTTATTGACATTTAATTCTGTTGCACCTTGTAGCACTTTGAGATTTTCATTAATGAAAAGTGCGTTATAAATTGAATTCATTATTATTATTATTATTATTATTATTATTATTATTATTATTATTATTATTAACTGTTCATGATGTGAAAATGATTAATATTCCCATCAAACACACGATTAACAAGTATTACATCCACATGACGCAGTTAAATAAAGCACGCGCAAAGTTGTGCCAAAAATAAATTTAACAGGAACGGATTCATTCAGCCTTACTGGAGGATATAATAAATACGTAGTGTAACACGCAGAGCATTTATTTATAAACAGATATAATTTTCTGATCTAGGATATGGCTTATCAGCCGTTTCCAGAAATAATCATTTTTCAGTTTGGCACTGCTGCGCTCTGGAGCAACACAGGAGCCGTGCATCACGTGCACATCAGAAGCAGCGATCAAACTGTTCCCGAGCTATGAGGGAGCTGCAGGCCGATCAGGGCTGTCCAGTCCACACAAAGCCTGATCAATGGAATGTCTCATCTATATGATTCCAAAGGCTGAGTGGTCGCGCTTTGGAGCGCGCGCGCACCCTCGCCGGTGTTACACGGCAGCTGGAGGTGATTCATGATCTGCGTTTATTGTAGATTTCTCCAAAATGACACGTGAAAGTACACCATATATAACTTGTAGGAGAGTAAAGGCTTCACAGACAAACAGATTGCGCACAATGTGGCGCGCGCAGCGTTTGGAGACTCCAACATCACGTCATGTCATGAAAACTCTCCACTGAGACGCACAGACCCGTTTCTTCATATCATCTATTAAATAAACAAAGATCTATGTTCTACCAAACATCTAAGTTCCTCTGTGTTTACAGTAATTATGGTAATAAACTCGTGCGCAAAGTTAATATTTTCACTCAGAATGAATGGATGAGCTGGCGCACCAAAGCAGGGTGCGCGCACACACAAATACCGACACACAATCACTCGTTCTTTGCGTGATGAACACATTTTATTACTATTCTTACTTAGGATTTTTTCCTCACTCATATTATATTAAATTCATTATTTTCCTGAATCTAGAAATGATTTCTGATCGCGCAGGGATCAAACAAACATGTCCTTCACACATGCAGGAAGTAATTTGCATCTGTTTAACATATGTAAATGAAGGCGTGTCAGGGGAGGTGTCTCACGTGCGCTCAGTTCCACGTTGATTGTGATGTACAAAAGGAATGTGCGTGGATTCCGGTGTACGCACAGTTTGATACATCTGGATTTTTTTGTGCGTACACACTTTTCTGGATTTGACCGTACGTCACTTTTCAGTAGGAAATCCACACAAGTCTTTGTACATGAGGCCCCTGGAATTTAATCCTAAAGTCAGAGAGTGATGAAACAAGTTACAGAGTATACTGACAGAAATAATGACAAATATTGTACATAGAACAGCTTAAAATATGGAAGGACATAAAGTGCTATGTGCACTATAGGGGGTTCCTCAGCAGCCTCAGCATTTCAAGCCAGGTCAATATAAATTAGAAGATTTAGGAGTACTCATAAATATAGAGTTGATATGTTTCTACAAATTAAATTTCATATGAGCAAACTCTCTTGGTTATTTAAACTTGACTTTGAAAACAACAGATGGTTTAGCAGCAGCAGTGTCAAAGTGTTGGAATTGTCTAAAATGGAAACGTTCAAACCGTTTAATTGCTCTGTGGTCAACACTTTTGACACCTCTTTGCAACTTGGAATCGGCTCAAAACAAGTTTCAAAGGAACTACTTATTATCTGTGATCAAACTTGACACCCCATAGTACACATTTTTATAGACTTACTCTTTCTTTAGACTCCCCATACGCTGTTTGCAGTTGACATGAACATCTAGTCAAGGTATACATCCACCCTCTTGGTAGTCAACTGACTGAAATAGTTAAGCTGTTGAGTGTTTATTCTTTTTCTTTTCATGCAAATGCCCTGAAGTTCTTTGGGACACTTGCCTCAATGGCTCCTCTCTCAAACCATCGTTCCTCTCTATCCAGGATTTGAACATCATCTTCATCCCTGAAAGAGTGACCGCTGGCCTGGAGATGAGTGTAGACTGCAGAGTCCTGGCCTGATGATGTTGATCTTCTGTGCTGGGCCATCCTTTTGGCCAGTGGCTGTTTAGTTTCCCCAATTTAAGACTGACAGTGTACACGGGACCCTGTGTACATAATCTCGTTTCATCACATGTACCACATGAGGTGCATCCATCCATCCATCCATCCATTTTCTTCCGCTTATCCGGGGTCGGGTCGCGGGGGTAGCAGCCTAAGTAGGGAGGCCCAGACTTCCCTCTCCCCAGCCACTTGGAGCAGCTCCTCTGGGGGAATCCCAAGGCGTTCCCAGGCCAGCCGAGAAACATAGTCCCTCCAGCGTATCCTGGGTCTTCCTCTGGGTCTCCTCCCGGTGGGACATGCCCGGAACACCTCACCAGGGAGGCGTCCAGGAGGCATCCTAACCAGATGCCCGAGCCACCTCAACTGGCTCCTCTCGATGTGGAGAAGCAGCGGCTCTACTCCGAGTCCCTCCCGGATGACTGAGCTTCTCACCCTATCTCTAAGGGAGAGTCCAGCCACCCTGCGGAGAAAACTCATTTCAGCCGCTTGTATCCGAGATCTTGTTCTTTCGGTCATAACCCAAAGCTCATGACCATAGATGAGGGTGGGAACGTAGATCGATCGGTAAATTGAGAGCTTTGCCTTTCGACTCAGCTCTCTCTTCACCACGACAGACCGGTACAGCGCCCGCTTCACTGCGGACGCTGCACCTATCCGCCTATCGATCTCACGCTCCAGTTTTCCCTCATTCGTGAACAAGATCCCGAGATACTTAAACTCCTCCACTTGGGTAAGGACCTCCTCCCCGACCCGGAGGTGCACATGAGGTGCAAATGACAATAAAGATTCTCTCTCTCTGACTCTGATCACAGCCCTCCTGACACTGAACAGCATACACAATATTACTCTGTTTGTGCCGGGGGACTGGATCTTTGGGATGAACCAGTCTTTGCTGTAATGTATTTTGGTTCAGTGTCAGGAGGGCTGTGATCAGTCTTATATCGGGGAAACTGAACAGCCACTGGCCAAAAGGATGGCCCAGCACAGAAGATCAACATCATCAGGTCAGGACTGCGGTCTACACTCATCTCCAGGCCAGAGGTCACTCTTTCAGGGATGAAGATGTTCACATCCTTGATAGAGAGGAACGATGGTTTGAGAGAGGAGTAAAGGAGGCCATCTTTGTGAAAAGAAACTGTCCATCATTAAACAGGGGTGGAGGCCTCCGGGTTCAACTGTCCCCCTCTTACAATGCTGTTATTGCTAGTATCACTCAGCCCTCTGTGAATAGCAAACAACCATCAGGGTGCTAACGATCCATCGTCAGGCTGATGGTCCTCCTTGATCATGTGAGCAGCTGGTTTCGGCTGTCATCAGCCAACTGGTTGATCCACTGTGAGAGGGTGCTATTTATAAGACTGAGCTGAATACAGCATCTCAGACTGAGGAAGTCTTTCGGACGAAAGACGAAACGTTTCTACAATTTTTTTTGCTTTGTTTTGTTTTGTTTTTTGAACGTCCAGAGGACCAGACTTAGCTTTTTTAGATTTTTCTATCTGGATTATTGAGCATGCATCAGGGTACAGGATGAGATTCTTTAGATAAGATTTTTTTTAATACAACTGAGAATTACATAAATGAAGGTCTGATTCACTCTGGAGAAATGCAAACTTAGTTTACTGTTGTCACCACCAATTATTGAGTAAAAAGTTTAAATGACAGCAACGATCAGCTCAACAGGTCCATCTGAAACTTCCTGTGTCAAACCATGAACATGGTTTTTGTGACAGTGTTGCAAGTGTGCATATATATCCTGCTGAAACGCCTCAAAACATTGTCTACATGTAGCCATGTATTAATTATCATTATTTAATTTCCCTTTGGGATTAATTTTATTTTTGAAATTTGAATTGAATTTGAATGATGAGTAGATTTTGAGTTTTGGCTTTAGAGTTACTTTTACTTCTGTATTCACTTTAGAATGATTTCTGTGTTTACTGTCTTTAGTTTCCTGCTTGATTTTTCTTCCTGTTTTATTTTGTAGGACTGGTTTCTTCATATACTGTATTCCTATTTGATTGGTTTGCCTTTGTTTTTCCACACTTTGCTTAATCAATCAATCAATCAATCAATCAATCAATCAATCAATCAATCAATCAATCAACTGTGTTTTTCCTAGTTTCTTAGCCAAGCCTTGGGGCATTATATCACAAAGTATGATGTACAAGAAAAACATTAATTTTCAAAGTACACTGAAACTCTGTGATTAAGACTACAAATCTATAATGAGAACTGACTTTTTTTCCCCCCAGAAATATCGGTACTTGCTGTCCATCTCCATATAGTCATTTTAATTGTGTTGGGGTTTATTTTTGGCATAAAGATAATAAAACTGTATATACAAAATGAAAAATATTTAGCCTAATTTTACAATAAATGTTTATGTTGGTTGTTCAAATTTGTACAAATGTTGATTAAAAATGGCAAAACATGAACATTTAAGTTTAATAAAGTATAGAATTTAAAAACACAAATTGTGTAGAAATAACATTTTATTTTCCACTCTGCCACGTTATATTTGAATAAATCCTTGACGTATTTCATGCCTGCATCTGTATTCTGCATTTTGGTCACAGAACTCTAGATCTGATAGACCTTCCTTAGCATGTTCCCTAAATTTGTTTTAAAAAGCTTGTAACTTCAGTTTTTGGTTTAAATTACAGGAAAAAAAATCATCTTTACTAATATGGTGCCAGATAGTGAACCACAAAATCACGCGTTTCTACTTTAGGTAGCTTCCTTCATCTGATATTTGTTTGAAATGAAGAAACGTTCAGAAGATTTTGTATTAACACCATTTAAAAAAATAATAATTTAAGGCATTCTGTCTTGATCCTGGGCTTGTTGTTTTCTATTTCAAGTTAATTTATGGTTGTGTTTTATTATGTAAAGTATATTTCATTGATTCATGCTCCCGTGTTCAATGTGTTTTCACCTTGTGTTTATTGTCATTCCCCTTCTTCCTGTTTCCACATAGTTTTCTCACTCCTCAGGTTTTTGTTTGCTGCATTGTCTTTTGTCTTATTATTTTATTAGCTTTTTTTCCCCAGTCACAATTTGAGTCCACGTACATCCACAATTATTCAGTCCTCTTTTTATTTATTATACAATTTTTAAATTGCAGTTGTGGACTGCACAAAATCTCTCTGAGGGCCACACTTTGGACGCCCCTAGTCTAGATGGTCACATATGACTAACCTGACTACACATTTACTACATCTTCTTCTTCTTCTTTCAGCTTTTCCCTCTTCAGGGGTCGCCAAAGTGAGTCATCCTCCTCCACCTCACTCTGTCCTCTGCATCCTCTGTCCTCACTCCAACTACCTTCATGTCCTCTCTAACTGCATCCATATATCTCCTCTTTGTCTTTTTCCTGGCAGCTGCATTTCTAACATCCTTCTACCAATATACCCACTGTCCCTCCTCTGGACATGTCCAAACCATCTCAGTCTGGCCTCCCTAACTTTATCTCCCAGTTGTTCAACATGTGCTGTACCTCTGATGATCTCATTCCTGATCTTATCCATCCTTGTCACTCCTAAGGAGAACCTCAGCATCTTCATTTCTGCTACTTCCAGTTCTTTCTCCTGTCTTTTTGTCAATGACACTGTCTCCAGACCATACAACATAGCTGGTCTCACCACTGTCTTGTAAACTTTTCCTTTGACCTTTGCTGACACCTTTTTGTCACAAATCACTCCTGAAACTTTTCTCCATCCACTCCATCCTGCCTGGACTCTCTTCTTCACCTCTTTACCACATTTCCCATTTTCCTGGACAGTGGACCCCAAGTACTTGAAGTCCTGCACCTTTGTGACCTCTGCTCCTTGTAGCCTCACTGTTCCACCAGCCTCCCTCTCATTCACACACATGTACTCTGTCTTACTACGGCTGACTTTCATTCCTCTTCTTTCAAGTGAATACCTCCACCTCTCCAAGTTCTCTTCCACCTGTTCCCTGTTCTCACCACAGATCACAATGTCATCTGCAAACATCATAGTCCATGGGGATTCCTGCCTGACCTCATCTGTTAGTCGGTCCATCACCAGAGCAAACAAGAAGGGGCTCAGAGCCGATCCTTGATGCACTCCCACCTCCACCTTGAAGCTATCTGTCACTCCTAAGTCCTCCAACATTGGATGAATCCTGTGGCTGTGGGCGGACCCTGGGCTAAACAAAATTAGCCCCAATGAGCCGCAATATGAGGGGGCGTGGCCAGACGTCTGTCAATCATTCTGAACCATGAAGGAACAGTAACAGAGATAGGGGCTGTCAGAATTTAGCCCTTTGGAATGACCCTGGGATTTTCACAGGTGGTTTGACACCAGTTTTGTTTTAAATTTAACAAAATGTGACATTATTTCTAAAATGTATTTACTTTAAAGTTGTTATTTTGAAGTTGTTTATTTTAAAATATTTTTTGCAAATGCCAGGAGGGAGGGCTTAGCCCTCCTAGCCCATTGATACCAGCAGTCACTGCTTAATATTATCAGCGAAGCATCATGAAGACTTATAACGATCATGCAGCCTGTATGTGTGTTGATATCAAGCTATAGTCTATGAAACACTATCCAGTTGCTGCTTCTTGCACTATACAATAGGTGCTCATAATGCCAGGAGCTGCGCACAGATTCTGATAATGAACGGTGGATGCCCACAGCTTAATAATTGAAGCATCTTAATTATGTACAAAATTGTGATTTGTCTTAAATTTATGCACAGCTTAAAGGCAGGTGCGTTCTGTAGCCTGAGAATTACGGTACTTAAATTCCTGCACCTTTGTGACCTTTGCTTCTTCTACAGTCGTTGTTCCTCCTCCCATTTCATCAGCATCCCAGGGCAAATCTCAACCACTCCTAGCAATCTGCCATTGGAGAGCTTTTAACTGCTTCATACAACACTGCCAAAGTAAGATACTTGACCTCTGCAGGAATCCCAGGCTTTGCCTTCTCAGTGGTGGGCACGGTGATCTCTTTAAAGAGAGTTTTCTCCACTGCTCGATAATATTTTCAGTTCCCCATCCAAAGAGTGATTGAAATAACAATCTATTGTAGCACCTTATTTACTTTGTTTTTACCTTGATTTAACCAGGCAAATCCCACTGAGATCAATCATCTCTTTTGCAAGGGAGGCCTGGGCCTGAAGACAGTCTAAACATTCATGTTTTTGGACTGCGGGACTGAAGCGGAGTACCCGGAGAAGACGCACACATGAAGACAAGTGGGAACAGGTGAGTGTGGGTAAGTTAGGAGCAGAACAAAACATAGGGCAATAATGAACACAAAGGCAAACACAAGTACCGCAATAATACTAAGCACAAGAGGAACACATAATCATGAAAAATACAAGGTATAATCATAAAAACAACCAAACCCAGATCCTTACAATTCCATAAACAGGTTTTTATTAGGCTTAGCTATGGTGTTTGACTATTGCAAGATCTTGGGTTATTTAATTTCCTGTCTTCTGTTTGCAGATCACAAAATGTGATTCCAGTTTTGGCTAGGGTTCATCTATTAGACAAATGGTTTAATAACTGATGCAATGGAATTTGAATTTATTTAGGTGGTACACTAGACTCAGTATCTTTAGGTGAGGTACTTAGGCGTCTTAAGAGTCACGGGGAAGCAGGTGACAGTAAATAAAAATCTGTTAACAACTGACAGACCTGGAATTTAATCCTGAGGTCAAAGAGTGATAAAACAAGTTATTGACAGCCATAATGACAAATACATAGAACAACTTAAAATATGGAGGGACAAAAAGTGCTAACTGCACCATGTGGGTTCCTCAGCAGCCTCAGCGCCTCAAGCCAGGTCAATATAAATTATAAGATTTAGGACTACTCAGAAAGATAGAGTTGATATATGTTTCTACAAATTAAATTTCATATGAGCAAACTCTTGGTTATTTAAACTTCACTTTGAAAACAACAGATGGTTTAGCAGCAGCAGTGTCAAAGTGTTGGAATGGTCTTAAATGGAAACGTTCAAACCCTTTACTGTAATTGCTCTGTGGTCAAAACTTTGACACCTCTTTGCAACTTGGAATCGGCTCAAAACAAGTTTCAAAGGAACTACTTCTTAATCTAATCTGTGGTCAAACTTGACACCCCATAGTACATCCACTTCCTCTTTCTTAGACTCCCCATACGCTGTTTGCAACTGACATGAACATCTAGTCAAGGCATATCCACCCTCTTGGTAGCTATCTGACTGTCTGAAGTGGTTAAGCTGTTGAGTGTTTATTCTCTTTCTTTTCATGCAAATGCCCTGTAGTTCTTTCATTCATTCAACCTTTATTTAGTCAGGTAAATCTTTTGAACCTCATGGGCTCATTTACGAAAGCGACCTGCTAAAACTAAAGAACAATGAACAGCAGTGGTAGAATTTCCTTAAACAATAAACAATAAACAAACAAACAATAAACAATAGAAAACAAAAGAGAGAAAAAAACAAAAGAAAGTTTTTTTTTTTTTTTTTTTAACAAAGTATCAAAAAACTAGCAAAACATTATAAGGTAGACGTATAAAATCAAAGACAGGAACAAATCTGCATTGGTTTTTGCCAGGATTCCAACAGATTCTGAAAACCATTTAGAGAAGTCAAGGTCGAGAGCTTCAGATCTTTTTGTAGTTCTTTGGGATGTTTGGCTCATTGGATCCTCTGAGGTCTACAGAGATGTTCAACGATGGTTAGGTCTGGAGAAATTGATGACTGCATCAAAATCTTCAGTTAGTATCTCCTGGGGTGCTTCCTAATAATTCGTTGTTTTAAGGGCAACAACTCACACAACCATAATGTGGATTGCTCTTTAGTAAGAGCAAAGATAGTCAACAAATTTCTTCCAGATGTACACAAAGACTTACAATAGTTAAAGCATTTAAAAGACCAGACAATAAGTTGAACCTTGGGACCAGCATGCAAATCCCCTTTATCTATGATTTAGCCAGTTCTTTTGGACATCAATATTTGAATCATCTTGAAAGAACAGAACATCGTGTTCATCCCCACCAATATGTGAATCGCTCACTGAACTCAGAGCTGAAACTTTGACCAGAGTCTTAAGTTCTTTTTCTTTTCCTGACAGTGTTTGTACATGGCCTCAATGCTAGCATTGCTTGCAAAGCTTGCCGAAGCTTCAACTGACAAACAATCACTGACATTTAGACAGATAAGACCAAAGTAGAGATGCTTGACCACAGTGCACAGGAGCACGTTTGGAGAAAATCAAGTTCAGGTTACTGGTACAAACACTTCACATTGTCAGCACGGTGGTGGAGGGCTGATGATGCGGGCTTGTTTAGCAAACACTGAACCTGGGCCCCTTTCAGTCATTGAGTCGGCAATGGACTCCTCTGTAGACTATAGGTTCCAAAGTCAAATGTGAGTCCATCTCTGCGTAAACCAAGGCTTGGTCTAATGGTTCATCATGTACGCCAATGAAAGAAAGTCTTGCACTGCCTCGAAGCCCAGACCTCGTTTCACTAAATGCTGTGACTGAATATGGTGTGAGCTTTGTGTATTGAAAACATGCGCAATATAGCCTAAATAACCCAAAGCAACGTTTGTACAAATGAGGGGTTTTATTCCTAAAATAATGTGGTGATAAGATCACAGAGATGAAGCCTTTCCAAACGTCTCAGTGTCTAAAGGTGGTTTTCCAAACTATTAAAACATGACGTGCTTCTTTTTACTACACAGTCCTATAATGTGCTTTTTAATCTAATCTTGAATTTAGCTAGATGTATTTGTTATATCATGTAAAGGTTTATCAGTTTATAGCTGTGTGAGAACTCAACGTTGGTCCCGTTCTTCCCAAACATCAGCTTCCGTCTACTCAACATACACAAAAACTTGATGAATTAAATGATTGATGACACAACTACGAGAAGAGTGTTTTATAATGTAAAGTAGAGAGGTCAGAAAACAGAAACAAATGAACACCTAAATGTTCTCACAGCTCTTGGCCACCACTCTGGCACCTCGTTGCATTTTATCACCACCTTATCATTATGCCAGGGACCAGCAAAACAAGCTTTTAAGGAACTGTTCTGTCTTATCAAGCTTTGGTCCCACCAGAAAACCTGACCCAGTATACCAGACTTCCTCTTTTCAGACTTCTGCTCCACCAACTGATATAAACATGTCATTGGCACATTAAAGCCATTGACAGATCGCAAATGTCCACACTTTGTGGAGAGTGTGGGGTCTGTGTCACCTGCTGGGGGAACAGCTGAAGTACACTTTGGGTGTTTCATAGAGGACCAAGCTGAGGCAACCACAACACTTACCCATAAAACTTAACATGCATGTTTTTAACCTGTGGGAGTTTGTCCAAGTCTGTTATGAAAGAACCCATACATGCATATGGAAAATAAACTGTGCAAGGAAAGGCACAACAAACCACTGTACAGCTGTGGACGTCTGATCTTCTGAGAGTGGAGTCTGGAGAATGGACGACTGTAGGAGAAGCATCATCACCTCTGATGGAAGATCAGTCAACAGCCTTGAAGAAAGAAAACTCACAAACTGAACGTTCAGTAGTGAGAGCAGAGGAGGACACCTTTTCTTTTTTTTTCCCATGGAAAGTCATCCATCCATCTGTCCATCCATCATCCACCCATTCTCCATCCATCATCCAGCTATGTATCTATCTGTCCATTCATCTACCAACCCATCCATCATTCATATGTCCATCCAGCCATCATCCATCCATCATCCACCCATCCTCCATCCATCATCTGTCCATCCACCCATCCTCCATCCATCATTCATCCATCATCCATTCATCCACCCACCCACCAATCCATCCACCATCAATCCATCAATATATATATCATCCATTCATCATCCATCACCCATCTATCCATCGATCATCTATCTATCCATCCATCCATCGTGGATCTACCATCCATCATCCTCAATCTGTCCTTCATCCATCATCCTTAATCTATCCTTCATCCATCCATCCATCCATCCTCAATCTACCCCTTATCCATCTATCCATCCTCAATCTATCATTCATCCATCCATCATCCTCAATCTATCCTTCATCCATCCTTGATCCTGTAAGGATGGCACCATCTAGTGGGCAGATCCATCCTTCATCCATCCATCCTCAATCCATCCTCCATCCATCCATCCATCCATCCATCCATCTATCCTCGATCAATCCTCCATTATCCATCATCCATCCTCAATATATCCTTTATCCATCAATCCTCGATCTATCCTCCATCCATCCATCCTAAATCTATCCTCCATCCGTTCATCCTCTATCAATTCTCCATCAATTCTCCATCAACTATCTTCAATCCATCCTCCATCATCCATCCACAATCCATCCATCCATCATCCATCCATCAATCCATCCTCCATCAATCCATTCTTGATCCACCCATCCACCATTGATCCATCCATCCATCCATCCATCATCCATCTGCCTGTCCATCCATCCAGCCATCATCAATCCATCCATCCTCCATCCATCCATTCTTGATCCATCCATCCATCCTTGATCCATCCATCCATCTGTCCATCCATCCATCATCCATCTGCCTATCCATCCAGGAGGAACATTTTATTTTTAATGATTTTTTTTAACTCAAAGGATTTTTTAAAAAGATTAAACCTTTCTCTACAGTTTTTAAATAATTCACCATTAAAATAGTCAAGAAGAAAAAAAAGCAGTGTCTTATGATCTGAAAATAATAATATTTTTGCGTTGCCATAC
>JBBPBX010009589.1:15846-59783 GCA_038048925.1 Garcialebias charrua | reverse complement strand
AACTGACGTACCGACATAGGTCACATGACCTGAGGTCAACTAACAGACCAACACAGGTCACATGACCTGAGGTCAAGTGACGGACCAACACAGGTCACACGACATGAAGTCAACTGACAGACAGGTCACATGACGTGAGGTCAACTGACGGACCGACACAGGTCACATGAACAGAAGTCAAGTGACGGACCAACACAGGTCACGTGACCTGAGGTCAACTGACAAAATGACACAGGTCACACGACATGAAGTCAACTGACGGACCGACACTGGTCACACGACATGAGGTCAACTGACGGACCGACACAGGTCACATGACCTGAGGTCAACTGACGGACCGACACAGGTCACATGACCTGAGGTCATGTGATGGACCAACACAGGTCACATGACCTGAGGTCAACTGACACAACGACACAGGTCACATGACATGAAGTCAACTGACGGACCAACACAGGTCACATGACCTGAGGTCAACTGACAAAACGACACAGGTCACACAACTTGAGGTCCATTGACGTACCAACATAGGTCACATGGCATGAGGTCAACTGATGGACCGACATAGGTCACATGACCTGAGGTAAAGTGACGGACCAACACAGGTCACATGACCTGAGGTCAACTGACAAAACGACACAGGTCACACGACATGAAGTCAACTGACGGACCGACACAGGTCACATGACCTGAGGTCAACTGACATAATGACACAGGTCACACAGCATGAGGTCAACTGACGTACCAACACAGGTCACATGACCTGAGGTCAACTGACACAACGACACAGGTCACATGACCTGAGGTCAACTGACAAAACGACACAGGTCACACAACATGAGGTCAATTGACGTACCGACATAGGTCACATGTCGTGAGGTCAACTAATGGACCAACACCGGTCACATGACCTGAGGTCAAGTGACAGACCAACATAGGTCACACGACATGAAGTCAACTGACAGACAGGTCACTTGACATGAGGTCAACTGACGGACAGACACAGGTCACATGACCTGAAGTCAAGTGACAAAATGACACAGGTCACACTACATGAAGTCAACTGATGGACCGACACTGGTCACACGACATGAGGTCAACTGACGGACCGACACAGGTCACATGACCTGAGGTCAACTGACGGACCGACACAGGTCACATGACCTGAGGTCAACTGACGGACCGACATAGGTCACATGACCTGAGGTCAACTAACAGACCAACACAGGTCACATGACCTGAGGTCAAGTGACGGACCAACACAGGTCACACGACATGAAGTCAACTGACAGACAGGTCACATGACGTGAGGTCAACTGACGGACCGACACAGGTCACATGAACAGAAGTCAAGTGACGGACCAACACAGGTCACGTGACCTGAGGTCAACTGACAAAATGACACAGGTCACACGACATGAAGTCAACTGACGGCTTTCTGGATCTAAACGGCGAAACAATGGTCGTCATCTTTGACTCTTAATTTTATTATTCTTCAGGTCAGTACATGGTGAAAACACATCACAACTACGATGTAAGATGTTTACCTCTTATGTGAACAGCACATATCACTGTGTGGCGGTTTCTGTGTAGTAGTCACAAGCTTAAACAGTCACGTTAAATTTGGCAGTATGCCAGCCCAGCTGGGAAGGTCTCGCGAGGGAAAGTGAATAGAAGGATGTGATATCTTACTAACTCCGGGTTTTGAGTTTCACTTTGTTTTGTTTGAATGATATTCAGACCAAGTGTGGGAACTGAGGTTAAAGGTGGAACAAGGTTAGATTCTGCATTTGTTTTGTAAGTCTTGTCATTTTATTTTTGATCGGTGTTCAGTTAAAGTCAGTGTATATTTTAATGCTTATATCAGTAAATATACAGCTAAGTGCAGTAGAGCCTTTGATCGGTGTTCAGTTAAAGTCAGTGTACATTTTAATGCTTATATCAGTAAATATACAGCTAAGTGCAGTAGAGCCTTTGATCGGTGTTCAGTTAAAGTCAGTGTACATTGTAATGCTTATATCATTAAATATAGAGCTAGATGCAGTATGTGACATATTGTCTTCATCTAAGTGAAGGGTGAAAATGTGAAAAGGTTAATTACTGTAACACTGGTAAAAGAAGGAAACCAGGTTTGTAAATCATTAATACCGTACAGGTACACTGTAAAATATTGGTTTGTTAACAAATCCTATAAATAAACATGCTTTCTGGATCTAAACGGCGAAACAATGGTCGTCATCTTTGACTCCTAATTTTATTATTCTTCAGATGGTGTGTCATCACTGTTGCAGCAGTCCTGACACTCGGGACCTGTAACAGATTGTGGGGGCTCGTCCGGGATCAGCACGCCACACATCCATGGGCTACTGCTGATCCAATGATACCGACCACCAGGACCTCTCGTGCTACACGTTCTCAGTGCCAGGAGTGACCCAGTGTGCAGAGGTGAGGCCGGTAACCAGTGAAAAGGGTGTACCCGCCTACAGAGTGCAGCACTGTGGACTCAAGTGGCCGAGATCAGCAAGATGTCTTCCGGTGAGAGAAAACAACTTCTTTGGAGCATCAAGAAGAAGTTACACCAGCTAACAGGTAGTGAAGCCCACCTCATCGCAACTTCTCTTGGAGACGTTGAAGGACTGGACTCTAGTAAGTTGATTCAAGACGATGAAGAAAGTTGTGTTGAATATTTGACTACCTACCTGTCATGTTCAACAATCCTGGGTCGGGAGGACCAGGGTTTGCCATTATTAAAAAGACTAGAATGTATCATAGATGGGACTATGGTGAATCGTGGACAAACTACAGTGTCTTTTGAAGCTGAAGCAAGTACAAGTGAGCAGGCCATTCCCCGTGTTCAGCCACAAGGCGGCGATGGCGGCGCAGACCCACAGGGACTGAGTCCAACACCACCTCACACCAGCCAATCTCGCAACCAGCAGGTAACCTGGGCATCAGTTCCACCAGCTACAGGGGACCCACTTGTCCCGACCCTCCAACCCCATCAACCTCTGTGCCCACCCCAGTGGTCTGTCCCTCATTCAGAGAACGTTCCAAGTTACACTGGTGAGAGTATGATAGCCATGAAAGATTTACCACTGCTGTCCCGTAGAGAATTCAAAGTGCATGGTGGGATGATTAGTGACACGACATCAGAAATTGGGTACAACAGCATCTGTAAACAGATAGATGAGGGTCTCAGGGAGAATCACACTCCAAATGAGGTGATTAGAGGAGTGCTACGTCTTATTAAACCAGGTAACTTCAGAGATATGTTAACAATAAAAGACGATCTCACAGTTTCTGAGCTTAAAAGTTTCCTGCAGTCTCACTTAGGTGAGAAAAGCAGCACAGAACTCTTTCAAGATTTAATGTGTGCTAAGCAGTTTGAAAATGAGACGCCTCAGCAGTTTTTATATAGAATGATTGGACTGAAACAAAAGATCCGGTTCTCACTCAGACAACCAGACTCAGTCGTTAAGTACGATATATCCACAATTCAGTGTGTCTTTCTCAACACTATTTGCCAGGGCATAGGGGAGAAGTACGACAGTGTTCGCAGAGACCTCAAGACCCTCCTGGGTGACCCCACTGTCAGTGATGAGGCACTGCTTCGCCAAGTAATAAAGACCACGGCAGAGGAAAGCGAGCGGAAGCGTCGACTTGGCCGTAGTTCTACCATCAAAGTGAGTCATGCACACACAACAAACAGTGAGTTGAAAGAGCAAACAAAGGATGACGTGAAAGTAAATCAGATTAATAATGACTTCACACTTCAAAGACTCAGCGCCCAGGTTGAAACACTGACACACGCTATGGAAAACCTGAAAGCAAGGACAGTTCATGTTCCAGCACCAGAGCAGAGGAGCTCAAGACCCCAACCAGAGAGAAGATCTCAAAGAGAAAGAAAGAGCTGTCAGAACTGTGCTTCTCAAGTCAACCCGAACTGTAACCACTGCTTTGTCTGCGGAGAAGAAGGGCATCGTGCTGTAGGGTGCCTGAAGAAAACTAAGCCGTCGGGAAACGGGAGACGATCAGAGCAGGGGGACCACCTCTGATCGGCAAACCTCAGCAGTCCCACCCAAAGAAAAGGTCCAAAACCACTACTGACAGAGAGATGTTAGGTGCATGTTCGCAAGGAACTGACAAAGAAACACCACGTGGTCTAGTAGCTCCCCTAGTAGGTCGCCAGTCCCTTCTGAAATGTATGATGGCAGGTTACCTGGTAACGGTGGTATTAGACACGGGGGCGGGGGTAA
Organism: Garcialebias charrua; assembly: GCA_038048925.1. NCBI lineage: Eukaryota > Metazoa > Chordata > Actinopteri > Cyprinodontiformes > Rivulidae > Garcialebias > Garcialebias charrua. The sequence continues at coordinate 55,527 of JBBPBX010009589.1, read as the reverse complement.
GTCTTATAGATCAGGCATGGCTAAATAGATACTTACCCGGACAACAGATTAGATCCTTAAGTGAACTGATGGATGATGAACTTAATGTGAAGGCAGTCACGGGGGACTCAGTACCTTATGATGGATGGGTGGAAGTTGTAGTCAACCTTGAAGGCAACAATGACCCAGGCCTATCGATACGTGTACCCTTCCTTGTGAGCCGCCTTAAGATCGAGAGACCCATAGTAGGCTTTAATGTAATCCACGAGTTCATTAAAGACAATGGGGGGAACTACAAACTTATTGAGCTTATTGGTAGAGCCATGGGGACTGACATTTCTACTGTAAGCACCCTAGTAAGTTTCATCCAGGCTAAAGAACATCCTATACATGAGCCAGCTACTGTAAAAGTAGGTTTCAAAGGGGGAATAGTCTATCCTAATCAGGTGGCTTACATTAAGTGTAGAGTCCCAGACAGTATTAGCTCAACAGAGTCACTTGTGTTGTTTGAACCAGTACTAGATAATGTCCACCTTGAACAGCTTAGTGTTGGAGCGGGACTTTTACAGATAGAAAAGACAGAGAGGCCGTATATTAAAGTACAGGTGTCAAATTATTCCAGCCGGAGTGTGACACTACCTAGTTCAACAGTTTTGGGTTCTATTGAACCTATTGCAAAAATAGTTGAGACTGACCAACCCAAGACCCCTTGTGAAACAGCACCAGTCTCCACCTGTATTGTTGGCTCTGTGAGCAAGTCTAGTCAAGACCAAGAGCCATCTAATACTGCCCACTGGCACCCTCCAGTGGATATTAGCCACCTAACACCAGAACAACAAAAGGAAGTAGAGCAAATGTTATTTGAGGAATCAAATGCTTTTGCCCGAGATGATGGAGACATTGGAAATATTCCGAGTTTGAACATGACCATTAACCTGACAGACGACATCCCAGTCCAACGCACATACACATCCATCCCCAAGCCATTATACAAAGAGGTGAAAGAATACATCCAGGACTTACTGGCCAAAGGCTGGATAGTCAAGTCGAAATCACCCTTTGCTGCACCTGTAGTGTGTGTGAGGAAACGGGATGGCACGCTAAGACTTTGCATTGACTACAGACAGTTGAATCAGAAGACCGTGCCTGACCGCCACCCGCTTCCGCGCATCCGGGACCTCCTGGACACGCTGGGCGGCCACAGCTGGTTCAGCATTCTGGACCAAGGTAAAGCTTACCACCAGGGGTATATGGCTGAGGGTTCACGCCATATGACTGCCTTCGTCTCACCCTGGGGGCTATATGAGTGGGTAAGGATTCCTTTTGGTCTCAGTAATGCCCCCGCTGCTTTTCAACGCAGTATGGAAGAAATGCTAGACACCCTGCGTGATGATTGTTGTATTCCGTATCTGGATGACATCCTTTGCTATTCAAAGGGGTTCACTGAACATGTTGAGGCACTGCGCAAGGTCCTCAGAGCTCTTCAGCAACATGGGGTTAAGCTTCGCCCAACCAAATGTGAACTGTTCAAAGCAGAGGTCAGATATGTGGGTAGGCTGGTTTCAGAAAAGGGGGTCCGAATCGATCCAAAGGACTATGAAGCTGTCAAGTCACTCAGTCAGAGGACGCCAACGAACGTGGGTGAGTTAAGAAAACTGCTTGGGTTTTTAAGTTATTATAGGGCCTACATTCAAGATTTTTCCAGGATTGCTAAACCTTTGTACAGCCTCCTACAAGTCAAAGGGAGTCCTGAAAACACTCAGACCAAGTCCAAGAAAACCCGAAGTGCTCAGCTGCCCTCAAGGGCTCCTATCAGCTGGACAGGTGAGCACGACCACATCCTGAGGCAGCTCATTGACACTCTGTCCGACCCACCTGTGCTTGCCTACCCCGACTTCGAACTGCCCTTTGTTTTACATACTGACGCATGTGAGAAAGGGCTCGGGGCTGTGTTGTATCAGAGGCAGGGGGGATTAAAAATCATAGCATATGGCTCAAGAACTCTGACCCCAGCTGAAAAAAACTATTGTTTACATTCCGGTAAGCTAGAGTTCCTAGCCCTTAAATGGGCCATTTGTGAGAAGTTCAGGGATTATTTATTTTATGCCCCAGAGTTCACGGTGTATACGACAATAATCCCCTTACATATGTAATGAGCACTGCAAAGTTAAATGCGACAGGACATAGGTAGGTAGGAGAGCTTGCAGATTTTCGCTTTAACATCAAGTACCGACCTGGTAGAGTTAATGTGGACGCTGACACTTTGTCACGCCTTCCGTTGGACATTGATAGTTATGTTGGAGAATATACAGAGGAGCTTAGCCGAGACATTGTTTGTACAACATGGGAAGGGAGCAGAGGTGTCAAGTAACGAAGTATAAATACTTAGTTACTTTACTTAAGTACAAATTTTAGTTATCTATACTTTAGTAAAGTAATTATTTTTCAGCCTACTTTATACTTCTACTTCTTACATTTTCACGCAATTACTGGTACTTTCTACTCCTTACTTTTTAAAAATAGCCTCGTTACTTTTCTTTCATTTTGCCGTTTTTTTTTGTAGAATATAGATATTCACGCAGGACTTTCCAAAAATTGAACATAAATATCCGCATCAGCAGCCGTCGTCACTCACCAGTGTTGCCAGATTGGGCGGTTCACCGCGATTTTCCTTCTGACTTTTGCGGGTAAAGAGTGCTTTGGGTGGGTGGGACTCTATCTGGCAACACCGGTCACACGCGTGTGTCTTTACATCCGGGGCAGCGTCGGCAGCTCCGGGACCCTCCATCAATGTAGAAGCGTATGCGGGACCGGGACCCTCCATCAGTAGTTGGGGCGTCTTCTATAGCAACTTCATCCGGCGAAGCCATGCTGTCTGTGACGCTGACTTGTTAGGGGCTCTGCTAGCGCTAGCATTAGCGTCTCGCGAGACAACGTTACCTCTCAACGAGAGATATCGCGGGAGTTTAATATCGCGAGATCTCGTACAACGAGATCTCGTTACTACTGACTTCTAGTGACCTAGTAACATACTAATGTTGTATAATAAATATAAACGTGAAAGACAACAAAACCAGGAGAACCCTTGACCAATTTGTTCTGCACCGGGCAACACCAGAGGCAGATATGGTATGTAAAAAAAAAAAACTGCCATCTGGAAAAATATCCTTTGAGGAAGTGGAGAAGATCACTGAAAGTCTTCACCTGGTTGGCAGGTAAAAATTCAATAATTTCCAGTGTAGTGGTGAACCATGTTTAATTATTGATAGTTATAAACAAAAGTGTACAATTGACACGTACAAATAAATACATAATTGTGAATTTACTTTACACTATGCAAACATACAACCTTGTCCATCTTTAAAAAAACACAGTTCATATAGGTAAATTAATAAATACATTTCAAAATGTAGTTTAAATACAATGCTAAATTATAAATATAAACAATACACGTTTTTCCATTTATTTATCACTACATAACCTAGGCTATGTATCACTAATGAACTTTAACACCTTTTGGCAGGCTGAACATGTCTATGGATGAGCTGTATGAGGAATGTGTGACTGCAAACAGCCTGATAGACCACCTCACCACCTCACCTCAGGAGAAAGAAAGGTGGCAGTCCCAGGGAACAGCAGAGAAGTGGATGCAAGTTCTTCAGGCAGCTGACCTCCCCAACATCCAGCTGTTGTATCCTTTGTCCTCAGCATCCCATCTTCCACTGGGTTTGTGGAAAGGATTTTCTCTTTCATGAAAAGTAAGTGGACTGATGTGCAAAACAAATGTTCTACTGAACTAATTAGAAGTGAGCTCATTGTCGGTCTAAATTATGAAATGTCTTGCTCAGAGTTTTACTCTTTGGCACTGAAAAACAGAGCATTCCTTGCTGCAGCACGATCTCAGCAGAAATACAAATGGAAAAAATAGGTTGACTCCATAATGTAACGTTCCACTGTTTAGTTTACAAGTTTTTTATCTTTACTACAAGTGGAAAGCCATGGCCTTTGAGGCACAATGTGTTTATGTTTACAGATTTACTACAAACTTTATTTGCACGTTGCACTAAATGCACTATTACAGAATGTTCGTATTGATTTTTTGTTATTTAATACTGTTTTAAGTTATTAAGCAGGACAGAGGTCTGTTTAAGAAAGATACATAATTCTGTTTTAAGTTATTAAGCAGGACAGAGGTCTGTTTAAGAAAGATACATAATTCTGTTTTAAGTTATTAAGCAGGACAGAGGTCTGTTTAAGAAAGATACATAATTTTCAAAAGATATGTTTGTTTCTGGCAATTCTATTTGCACTAAAAATAAATGGTTAATTGTGTAATAATTTGTTTATACATATTTTTATAATTCAAAAACACGTATCCAAATGAATTCAGGTTGATTTCAAAGTGAGGAGGGGCAGGCAGGGTGTTTGTGTGTCTGTGTGTGTGTGTGTGTGTGGGGGTGACCAGCCCTGCCGAGAGGTGTCCCTTATTTATTTATCAAGGAGTTGGCAACCCTATTTTCAATGGGCATAATGCAGTTAAGACAGGTAGCTTAGTGCACCCCTAGTTTTTCAACATTAACAATATAATATAATCTAGTCTAAAAAAATGATTTTTGTGGGGGAGGTGGGGTTGTATACAATAGTATGTGTGGTGCAGCCTAAGCATTTGTCTTTTTTGTTGCTTTTTCTTACGCTACTTTTACTTTTATACTTTTAAGTAGTTTTGAAACCAGTACTTTTTTACTTTTACTTGAGTAAAAAGCTAGAGTTGATACTTCTACTTCTACAGAAGTAATTTTAAATCCCAGTATCTATACTTCTACTTGAGTAATGAATGTGAATACTTTTGACACCACTGGAAGGGAGTGAGGCAGCAAAGAAGAGTGATGTTGCCTATGTAGCCGCCTTAAACCTGGCTCAAGACATTGGGTCGGACACTAGGCCAGACGCACCAGCCTTACCTAGCATTAGCCATGAAGAGCTAGTGAGAGCACAAAGACAAGACACGACAATTAAAGAACTCCTCAGGTTAAAAGAGACCAAACCCACACTAACTGACAGAGACAGACAAAATGCAGATGGGTTAGTGCGGAGGTTAATGCGTGAGTGGGGGAAACTTAAGATGGAGAATGAGCTACTTTACAGAGAAGCTGGGGGTAGAAAACAGCTTGTACTGCCTGCAGAGTACAGGCCCTTGGTGCTGAAACTCCTTCATAAGGACATGGGTCACCTCGGTGCTGAAAGAGTTATCAACCTGGCCCGAGATCGCTTCTACTGGCCCTTTATGAAGAAGGACATTGAAGCTTATGTGACGAGACAATGTCCCTGTATAAAACAAAAGAAACCCACCACACACGTCAGGGCACCCATGGGGAGCATCAGTTCCAGTGCACCCATGGAGCTAGTATCCATTGACTTTATGCATCTAGAAAAGAGCAGAGGTGGTTACGAATACATACTTGTTGCAGTTGACCACTTTACACGGTTCGCCCAGGCGTGGCCGACCAGAAACAAGTCAGCTAAAACTGCTGCGGAGAAACTATACAATGATTTTATTCCTCGTTTTGGGTACCCTGCTAGGCTACATCACGACCAGGGCCGTGAATTTGAAAACTCACTGTTTAGGGGACTACAGCAGCTGTCAGGTGTCAGTCACTCACGTACAACACCATACCACCCACAGGGAAACCCTGCCGAGCGATTTAATCGCACCTTACTACAAATGCTGAGAACTCTTGAGGAGGCAGAAAAGGATAACTGGAAAGACTTTCTGCCCCAAGTTGTCCATGCATATAATTGCACAAAACATGAGGCCACAGGGTTTGCCCCACATTTCTTAATGTTTGGACAGCATCCCCGCTTGCCCGTGGACCTCATGTTTGGACTCAACACAGAGGAGGACAGTGAAACACCATATGGATATGTACAAGAGTGGGCAAGGAGGATGAAAGAGGCTTATCGTATTGCTAACAACAACAGCCAGCAATCGAGCGCTCGTGGAAAGAAACACTATGACCAACATGTGAGAGGAGTTGTCTTGGAGCCTGGTGATCGAGTGTTAGTTCGCAACCTGAGAGAAAAGGGCGGACCTGGAAAGCTCAGGTCATATTGGGAGCAGACTGTGTACATTGTCAAAGAACAGATCAATGACAGCCCCATCTACAAAGTATGTCCTGAGAACAATGCCCAGAACACCAGGGTCCTCCACAGAAATCTGCTGCACCTGGTGAATGACTTACCTTTAACTGTTGATCACAGAAAAGATAAAGCACCCATCAGGAGCAGAGTCAGAGGCCACCGTGTCATTCCAAGCCAAAGTAATCGAGACAGCGACTCATCAGATTCTGAGAGTGACCCCAGGATGCGTTATTGGCTCAGAGTACCTGTGTCAACAAGACTACAGGAACCAGCCACCCAAACTCATCCAGTGTCAAGCCAAGTTGTCACACCCGTGGACCAACAGAGGGACTCTCAACTGAACACTGTAGATGAAAATTTTCAGCATCCAGCTGAAAATGAACTGGTCCAAAATGGTGAAACGGGCGATGCACAGAGAGAACAAGAACTGGGAAGAGACACTGAACAAGTTGAACCTGAAATTGCGCAAGAGGAGCGAGTACCAACTCAGGAGGAATTTCTCAGGAGGTCTACGCGAGCAAGGAGACCACCTCAGACACTCACCTACAACACTATGGGTCAGCCCTCCTATCAGCCACAAGGAGTCATAGGTCATGTTGGACTATAGTGTGGGTTACAAGCTTCACCATTATGGGTAATGCAACCTGTGCAAGAGCAATTTTATACTCAACAGACTGTGCCTTATGCAACGACAATGCCTTTTGCAGTGCCTTATAATTTTGTGTACTGAGATGTGTACACTGAAGGGAAATGTTCTTTTGAGTGAGGTTCCTGTGACAAGAACCAAGTTGTTAATATTTTGTGAAATGTTATCACTGGCATTAAAGTGTCGGGAGCCACCTTTTAAGTTGGGGAGCGTGTGGTGCACCTAAAGAATGTTACCACAGTATTTGGTTTTCTTATGAATGTAAAGTATTTCCATGTGTAGCTGATCCTATTTTCAAATATATGTTGTATTTTGTTTGCGGTTCGGCAGGTTAGTGTGCCTGCATTTTTGTGGTGTTTTTCTGAGGAGCGGTGATGATGAGGCGGAACCTTTGTTTTAGTGGGGTGCGTTGCTTCCAGGTTGGTTTCGGGGACGGACCAAGGCTTCACATGCTTTCTGGATCTAAACGGCGAAACAGTGGTCGTCATCTTTGACTCCTAATTTTATTATTCTTCAGGTCAGTACATGGTGAAAACACATCACAACTACGATGTAAGATGTTTACCTCTTATGTGAACAGCACATATCACTGTGTGGCGGTTTCTGTGTAGTAGTCACAAGCTTAAACAGTCACGTTAAATTTGGCAGTATGCCAGCCCGCGCTGGGAAGGTCTCGCGAGGGAAAGTGAATAGAAGGATGTGATATCTTACTAACTCCGGGTTTTGAGTTTCACTTTGTTTTGTTTGAATGATATTCATACCAAGTGTGGGAACTGAGGTTAAAGGTGGAACAAGGTTAGATTCTGCATTTGTTTTGTAAGTCTTGTCATTTTATTTTTGATCGGTGTTCAGCTAAAGTCAGTGTATATTTTAATGCTTATATCAGTAAATATACAGCTAAGTGCAGTAGAGCCTTTGATCGGTGTTCAGTTAAAGTCAGTGTACATTTTAATGCTTATATCAGTAAATATACAGCTAAGTGCAGTAGAGCCTTTGATCGGTGTTCAGTTAAAGTCAGTGTACATTGTAATGCTTATATCATTAAATATAGAGCTAGATGCAGTATGTGACATATTGTCTTCATCTAAGTGAAGGGTGAAAATGTGAAAAGGTTAATTACTGTAACACTGGTAAAAGAAGGAAACCAGGTTTGTAAATCATTAATACCGTACAGGTACACTGTAAAATATTGGTTTGTTAACAAATCCTATAAATAAACATGCTTTCTGGATCTAAACGGCAAAACAATGGTCGTCATCTTTGACTCCTAATTTTATTATTCTTCAGATGGTGTGTCATCACTGTTGCAGCAATCCTGACACTCGGGACCTGTAACAAATAATTATAAAAATTATAATTTTTAATCATATTTGCGCAGCTTCCGGCCGTTTCCAGAAATGCCGCAGGGTCCGCCATTTTACGTTAAGTTCCAGTCTCGGCACTCGGCAGCCGGCTTTGGCGGACTGTTTCTCCCATAAGAGGATGCCTCATACGGGTAAATTAGCTGGAAACGCCCTGTGAACTCTGTGGACGTCTCAGGCCCAGAGCAGCAGCCGCCGATTGCTCCCACAACGCTGCCCGACATGCTAACAAGTGCAGCTAACCCGGAGCTAACGCGGGCTGGGACACAGAGCCGACAAGCCGCGGAGGGGCCATCTGCGGCCGGGAGCTCGCCTCAATGTCCGCCTGGCAGCCTAAGATGTTGGGGGACACCGAGCTAACGTGGAGAAACAGCGAGCGTTGACACCCTTTTGGATGAACGAACATGCTAACGAGCGCAGCTCACGCGGAGCTAACAACAGCTAACGCGGAGCTAACAACAGCTAACGCGGGTAGCTTGCGGGCAGCTCGTTTGGATGGACGAACACCGTGGAGAAACGGCTTTCGGTAAGTCATTAAACTTTTTCTGGCTCCAAATGTATGGAGTTAACACACTAACAGTCCTTCCTGTGAACAGTTTGGACCGAGTGGACCGCGTGGAGCTGGCACGAAGCTGCGGAGCTCGGACGTGCAACGAGCTAACATGCAAACAGACGAGACAAGCTGCAGCTCAAAGTAAGAAATTATTTATTTAATTTGTATTAAAATTAGCTGTGTTAGGATGGGCGAAGTGCTTGGTAACTTGGTAACTGTTCATTACCGTACATGTACGTGTTTCAGTGGCGGCTCGCGGTATAAAAGGTAGTCCCCGATTTACGAGATTTTCGTCTTACGAGATAGTCGTGGAAACGGAACTCGCTCGTAAGTCGAGGACCACCTGTATTTATACTGTCTTAGTTACATCAGGCCCTTTGAGGGCAACCATTATGCTGATGTGGCCCTCGGTGGAAATTAGTTTGACACCCCTGGCCTATTGTAATATTATCTATCTTTGCTAAAGCTAAATAATTATCACTATTATTAACATTCACTATTAACTAAATTAAATGAAGTTTAAAATGTACACACACTATGTATTTTAGGTCTAACTTTTAGTTTAATTTTAAATGCCTTCTGTGCTTTTTTATTTGATTTTTTTTAGGAAAATTGCAGACTCCAGCTAAACAAAATTATGCAAACTGTCCTCTTCCCCATAAACATAGAAAAATCAACATTGTTTTCTCCTTCTAAAGCTCTTAATATTTAAATATTTCAGTTTTAGGGTATCATAATATTACCTAAGAACGTGTTTGCCAAAAGTGTAAACAAATTAAAGGTACTATCTGCGATTTCTGCAAAGCCCTGAAACTTAGAAAAATTTTGAACAGAGACCGTTCTCCCTCCTCCCCCTTGCACTCTGGGTGACCTGCAACTCCGCCTCCTTAGCTCCTCCTCCACAGCTTGGCTGTCTCGTGAACGCGCATGCTTGTAAACACAGTTGTAATGGCGTCGGCTCAGTCAAAACACCGGTAAGGATAGACTATTTGCTTCTCAAATCTTTGCGTATTTGTAATAAAGTATCGTAAATTATGTATAACCCTTTCAATAAGTTATGTGTAGCTCTTACTTTGTGTTACATTTTATCTGTGTTATGCAGTTTTGAAACATTGTCGATGGGCTTCCGATGAGGATTTTACACCCAGAGGTGTACTTCTACGTCCGAAGAAGAGGAACCCAGGAACACAGGATGTTCTCATAGTCACCATGTTTTCATGCAAACATTAAAATGATGATTGGATGAACAGTACTGTTGCTTTGTCTTATTCTTCATGAACATGCAGTGAAATAATTTTCTATTTGAAAGAACACAGCGACAAAATCTTTTTTATTTATTTATTTAGACAATAAATACACAAAAAACCTAAATAAATATGTGACAAGGATCATCAAACCGTTACATAACGCAGACTTAAATAACCATAAATAAAGCACTGAGCATCCACCCTGATGTTAAATACTCTGTTGTGTACTTAGTTTGATTTAAATAACTTTTTAATAAAACTGGACAGAAATTAAACAGAACTTAATTAACTCCAAATTCTTCCAAACCTGCAGCCTTCAGGGCAACAGAACAGCAAGCAGGGCCCAGGTGACTGATCTGGTCTTCACTTAAGTGGGTCAGGTCAGTAAATATGTGCAGCTTCTCCAGATTGTCAGCTTGTCCAAACATCTAAAGTCCATAGAGAACCACCTGATCTCCACTCTTTCATTTGTGTATATATATATATATATATATATATATATATATATATATATATATATATATATATATATATATATATATATATATATATATATATATATATATATATATATATATATATATATATATATATATATATATATATATATATATATATATATATATATATATATATATATATATATATATATATATATATATATATATATATATATATATATATATATATATATATATATATATATATATATATATATATATATATATATATGATGTAGAATGATGAACAGAAATTCTACCATTGCTGTTCATCATTCTTTAGTTAGTAGCAGGTCACTTATGTAAATGAGCCCTCGAGGCTCAATGAGATTTACCTGACTAAATAAAGGTTGAATGAATGAATGAATATATATATATACAGTATATATACATAAAAAAATTAAGGTTCATTGATAAACTTCATCAACTCGTTTAAAAGTTCTTTTCTTTTAATTGAGGATTTTTGGGATTGAAATTGCCCCAAGGCCACACCCTGCCACAGATCTTTGGAGGACACCCCGCGTGGAGATGGTCTTCATCTGGTCTCCATGGGTCAGTCCTCAGTGCTGGTTGATCACCTTCGGTCTCACGCAGGTGCAACCCACTGAGATGAGTTTGGACTCCAGGCGGTGCCTGGCCCTGGCGTCTTGACTCGCCTCAGAACCAGCACCTGATGCAGAATGGGACGGGACTCCAGGCCCCCGTCCTCCAGTCCTTGGTGGTCCAGGCAGGTTTTGAGCAAACAGTGAGCCTGCGACAGCGCATGAGGGAACATGTTGTCATCCCTGGAGATGCTGAGGACAGAGAGGAGACGAAAACTGTTAACAGGACTCTGAGCTTCATGAAGGACAACACACTGAGGAGCTGAAGCCTCACTTGTAGGTCCACGGTGAGATGGAGTCGCTGGCCAAAGAACTGACTTTTAGGCTGGGAACTAAATTGTTTGGGTCCAAACGCAGAGGGACCGTTTCTTCTGCTAAACCTTCAAAGGACTTCCTGTGTGGCTTTGCTGCTGTCTGTGGGACCACCACCACCATCATCATCAACAGGACAGCGCTGACAACCTGAGGAAGAAGAACATTCATTCATTCAACCTTTATTTATACAGGCTAGCCTCGTTGAGCCACGGGGACTCATTTACAAGAGAGACCTGTCTCACTCACACCTAGGGTCAATTTAGAGTTACCAATCAGTCTAACATGCATGTTTTTGGACTGTGGGAGGAAACCGGAGAAAACCCACGCATGCACGGAGAGAACATGCAATAACAAGTCACTTTCATCATTGTCGTCGTAATGTCTAGCGAAGACATACTGAAACAAAAAAAATATAAACGTAAAAACAAACTAACATTGATACTGAGGAAACACATTACATATTTTATTAAAGCAACAATAATCAAGTTTGATCATGAAATAAAGAAACATGTACTTGGGAACCAGTACAATAAATTCTCTCAATAAAAGTTAATGAGACTAACTCAAAAGTATAGACAAAATCATATTTTTAACACGCACTAAAATACGTACGTTCAGTGCAAGTGTATGTTATACATGAACACAGAATTTTAATTAAGTCATCTTTTTAAAAATTCTTAAATTTATAAAGTTGTACATTTTCTGTGACGCGGTTAGAAAAATAAAATAATAAAAAAAATAAGCTTCAAAGATATTTATTGTCAATATTGTGCGTCTGTATTATTCTAATTTTATGTCCACTAAAATTGCAGCACAGAAAAGCCATAACAATAAAGAAATACATTATATAAAAACTGGAGCGTGAGATCGATAGGCGGATAGGTGCAGCATCCGCAGTGAAGCGGGCGCTGTACCGGTCTGTCGTGGTGAAGAGAGAGCTGAGTCAAAAGGCAAAGCTCTCAATTTACCGATCGATCTACGTTCCCACCCTCATCTATGGTCATGAGCTTTGGGTTGTGACCGAAAGAACAAGATCTCGGATACAAGCGGCTGAAATGAGTTTTCTCCGCAGGGTGTCTGGACTCTCCCTTAGAGATAGGGTGAGAAGCTCAGTCATCCGGGAGGGACTCGGAGTAGAGCCGCTGCTTCTCCACATCGAGAGGAGCCAGTTGAGGTGGCTCGGGCATCTGGTTAGGATGCCTCCTGGACGCCTCCCTGGTGAGGTGTTCCGGGCATGTCCCACCGGGAGGAGACCCAGAGGAAGACCCAGGACACGCTGGAGGGACTATGTTTCTCGGCTGGCCTGGGAACGCCTTGGGATTCCCCCAGAGGAGCTGCTCCAAGTGGCTGGGGAGAGGGAAGTCTGGGCCTCCCTACTTAGGCTGCTACCCCCGCGACCCGACCCCGGATAAGAGGAAGAAAATGGATGGATGGATGGATTATATAAAAACAACTATTAAACTTTGTTTTTTGTTTCTGCCTACCGTAATATCTGGTGGAAATACATTTCATAAACAATATTAGACATACAACCTTACCATCTACATTTTAAAATTGTGTAATAATATTATGATCACAGTTATATTAGTTGCAGTGCAAACCATAAAATAATCTTGACATAAATATGGTTTCCCCTTACTTACCTTGTTTCCAAAACCTGAATGGGAGTCTCCCCAAATTCACTTCTGAGACCTTCCCCAAAGTCATCATCTCTGCATAAAAACATATAATGTAGTTCAAACAATAATCAGATATTCTTTTCAACACATTTATCACACAATGACAAATTTATCTAACATATCAAAGCATTTAGGATGATTTAAAAAATAGCATCAAACAGCCATCTTCCATCCTGTTCTGCTGCTAGAAGTAAAATTTGAACTTTTTATGCTCTCCTTTCATCCTGCTTCACTGCATGCTCATGTCCGCAGCAAACTCGTCCACCCCACCGCAAGTTTTACAGATTTTATTCCAAAAATTAATGATTTTTGAGGCCCTTTATACAGGTAAACGTCCAAAGAGGTTGAGATGTATGCATCAACAACATTTATTGTGTAGGAGAACTAACAGACTTTTCGATTATGAACACCAAATGATCTGCAGACAATATGCTAATTGCTAGTTGTTGTGATCATGCATCTCTTACACAGACAGCGCAGTTACAGTACTTTCATCATATCTGCTTGCTGATCCACAATACAATAAGTTAGGATAACTAAATGTACGTATCGAAACAATACTGAGGTTGAATGAGTTAGCTGCTGCCATTAGCATCACGTCAGCTGTAGGCCGGAAAACGGTTTTAGCCTGTTGTAGATAATAACATGGCATTTGCGCTATCACATGATTCAAGCAAAGACACTTACTTTTCAAGCAGGAAAGTTGCTAACTCTGCATCGCTTGGCAATCCTGAGCACTCGAAGCTCTCGCCACCTCCGCCATCTTGAAACAGCTACTGTTTGAGACGGGAGCGTGCCCGGCTGCGCGCTGCAGCTGGGAGAGGCGGGGGGAGGGCGGGGGAAGCTCGTTCATGAAAATAACTCTGTTTTTATTGGCTGGTCAAACACGGCCCGCTCTGGTTTTTATAAATGCTATTTTAACCACCGGGTGACGCCAGAGGAATATAGTATTTCTCAAAGATTACCTGTTTAACATCACTCTGTCAAAAAATAGTCACAGAGAGAAGAAATATGTTTATAAAAAAAGCTACATACTGCAACTTTAACTGGTCCTACCATCATATTTTATTGTTTTATACAGCCGTGACAATAATAAACTATTCGTCCAGTCTAGCTTTTTCTGGATGCTTTTTTAACTCCTGTTGTCTTGTGTAACACTTGATCCATGACAGCCTATGATTTTGTCTAAAGATTATTTTATTTTGTTTAAAAAGAAAGCACAGCTATGCATATGCTTTTTGTTTTTCTGGTTATACCAGTTGAAAAGCTTGTTACAGTGTTTGCGGTTATTGATGTCAGGAGAGGATTATTGGTAACAATAAAGCCGAGGTAAAGCCAGGGAATTAGGGTGTTACTGTGGCACTAAACTAGGCCAAAGCTTTCTCTGTCTGGGAAATGTCTGCATGAGAAATACAGCAGTTTTCAGAGGAGAAGAATTTCAGTTTAACTTGTAACATCTACAGCAGGGGTCACCAACCTTTTTGAAACTGAGAGCAACTTCGTGGGTACGGAGTCATACAAAGGGCACCAGTTTGATAAACTCTTTGGAAATGAAGCATGAATTGAAAAAAATGTATAATAAACATATTTTTAAGAACATATTTTTAAGATAGACATTATGAAATATACATAAATACAAAAAAAAACTGAATAAAATGAAATTTTAAATGCAGCTTAGTAGTGAGTTGTGCTGTTTTTAGAACAGGTCTGAGGGCACCTCAAATGGTCCTTGGGGGCACCCGGGTGCCCGCGATGTTGGTGACCACTGATCTACAGGGATAAAGGTTTAAATTGTACATGCTATGCTTCAGTAGAGTTTCATAAACTTGATGAATGAATTACTTTATAAAATATTCACCCTTTTGCTGTTTTGATAATAGTTGGGCTAGGGGCCATGTTTGGTCAGGAGTTAAAAATTAAAAAGTTGTGAAATATATGATTTGTGTAATAAAACATCAAAGTAGCCTTTGTACCCCACCTGAAAACCAGATTTCCCCAATTTTATTCTGTTGTTTTTGATTAAACAGCAAAAACAGCCCACCTCTTTTTTTATTACAGTTGTTGGAAAAAAGGAGGGATTTTATTTTTTACAAATTGTTTCAAAGCCATAAAACTTGTCACAATAAATAATAGTTTAATGTTTTTTTTATTTTTTTTATTTTGTGTCTGTGTATTATGGATGACAAAAATAACTAAAATGAACTAAGTAAACATTATTCAATGCCTGAAGTCCACTGTATAATTTATAATGAGTGAAATCAGCAGTCATGTTTTGTTGCCAACAATTACACGTCCTTTGTTTACATTCGGCCATTGACGTATACATTTTAGACACTGAGTCAATAAAATAATCCCAGATGGAAACAGAGGGAGAATGATGGAATCACGGAGAACATGTGGAAAGATATGCTGGTGAAGATGTGGAAAGATAGTTATTTTGTCTTTATCTAACAAAATGGAACTAAAAGCTGTAAGGACAAAGTTCAATCCATCCATTCATCCATTATCTTTACCCACTTCTTCCTTTTCAGGTCACGGGGGTCACTGGTTCCCATATCCAGCCATCACAGTGTAAGAGGCGGAGGACATCCTGGACAGGTCTCCAGAATACAGGTGCATCTAAAAAAAAAAAATTAGAATCTCGTGGAAAAAGTTCTATATTTTTTTATCTATTACTTCAGAAAATGAAACTCACAGCATATGGATTCATTACACGTTGAATGAAAAATTTCAAGCCTTTATTTCTTGTAATTTTGGTGAATGTGGCTTTCAAATAACAAAAAGAAAAAACAAAATTTAGTGTCTCAGAAAATTATAATATTGTGAAGAGGTTCAGTATTGTAAACTCCTGGTGTCACACCTTACTCAGCTGATTAACTCCTACATGAGCTACAAATGTCTCACTCCTCAAGTCAAGCCACTCCTGAACCAGAGACAACATTAGAAGTGTCTTACCTGCTGAGGAGACAAAGAACTGGACTGTTGCTCAGTGGTCCAATGTCCTCCATTCCGATTAAATTACATCTTGGAAATCAAGGTCTCAGAGTCTGAAGGAAGTGGAGAGGCCCAGAATCCAACGTTGCTTGAAGTCCAGAGTGACGTTTCCACAGTCAGTGATGGTTTGGGTCCATGTCCTCTGTTGGTGTTGGTCCACTGCGATTTCTGAAGTCCACAGTCAACACAGTATCTACTGTACCAGGACATTTTAGAGACTTTATGCTTCCTTCTGCTGATGAGCTTTATGGATTCAAAAAGGTTCAAGACAAAAACAACTGGACTTTATTTGTAACAGAAGATATTTTGCTTCTGTTACAAATAAAGTCGAGCTGCTTTTGTCTTGAACTTTTATTAATTTACCATATCCTTGATGACTGAGCATCTTCACCAGCGAACTTTATGGAGATGCTGATTTCATGTTCCAGCAGGTGTTGTCTCCTGCCCACACTGACAGAAGTACCAACAGCTGGCTGTGGAATAGTCTCATTTTCTGAGACACTGAATTTAGTTTTTTCATTTATAAGCCATAATCCTCAAAATTCAAGAAATAAAGGCTTGAAATGTTTCACTATGTGTAATGAATCTATATAATATGAGTTTCACTTTCTGTAATGAAAAATATTGAACTTTTTCCATAATATTAATTTTTTTAGATGCACCAGTGTTGTAGCTCAGTGATTCTTGAGAACAGGGACAAAACAGGTCCTGTGGATAAAGCACAAACTTTGAATAAAATATACACAAATTTTTTTTTTCAAATATCTGATTAAACTAACCTGGGTCATGTGAGCACAACAATGTATGTTTTTCTGATGTTTGCTGAATATTTTTTTTTATTTTAAACGTTGTAGAAGGTGGATGGTGTCTGTAAAAGCCCTTGTCCTGGAGCAGAACTCAACACATTATCATAGTTTAAAATAATTAAAATAATTATAAAATAATATATTATGTCAACTAAATATAAGTATTCAAATAACTAACTTCATAAGTATCAATGAATGCAATTAAAAGTAATTTAATGTATTTTCAAATTCAATTGAAATTGTGTCCTCAGTTTTTGTCAACACCGTCAGACATAAAACAATGTAAAAAAAAATCAGGCATTATTGAGGAGCACCAGTAATTCTGAGGACCCCATGACCACTTCCTTTCTCTTCCTGTGGTCAGGGAGCTAGGCAGCTCTGGTAAGCTAATACTATTCTTTTGTTTTTTCTTCTTTTTTATTCCTAAGTTGTTTGTCACAACCATAAAGTGTCAACACCATAAGTAACATTTTTCAAAATTTTAATGAAATTTTGTTAAATAAATGCTTAATTTTGGTACATTTTAAGGATTTAAAGGAACTGCTAAGCTACAAGATGGCCTCCTTCAGAATATCATCATATAAATGAAATTAGCATGGCATTTTGTCAACTCCGTCAGATGTCAACTCCATCAGATTTTTTAACTGACGGTGTTGACTCTCTTAGTGATGGTGTTGACAAATGTCACTTAAGTGTGCAGTTAATTCATTTTACTGTATTTTACATAAATGACAGCACTTCACATGCATCAAGTATTTCTTTTTAAACATGTTTCTTATTATTTTCAGCAACTTGTATAGTTTAATGGTTTAAATTTAATGCAATTTTATTAGTCCTTTAAAATTAATAAGATGTGGTTTATTTTGTTAGGGAAGGGTAAGTTTATCCCATGACAATCAGTGTACTGATTATAATTGCCTGTATTTCAGGATAGAATGGCCAGAGAAAAGCTGTCAGTGGAGGAGCGCAAGAAAAGGAACAGGGAGTATCAGAAAAGAAGGAGAGAAAAAATTAATAGCCAGCCTGAGCTGAAGGAAGAGTTTTTAAGAAAGGAAAGGAAAAGATGGAGACAGAGAGTGGAAGTGGGAAAAATAAAACATATCAATGATCTGGGTCAAAGAGATAAGAGACTTAAGAGAAGACTTTGGAAGCAAAAACAAAAGGAGTCAAGAGAACGCAGAAAAAGAGCAAAGGAAGGCCAGAAAAGTGTAGATACCCCACCGAAGAGTCCTGTAGATTTAAATTTTGAAGAACCAAGGAGCAGTAGGCAGCGTGCAGCAGGGGAAAGGGAAAGATCTAGAATGAGGAAAAGGCATTCAAGACAGGTCAAAGAACTAAAAGACAAAATTCACAAGTTATCAAAAGAGAGAAGCACTCTAAAAAAGCGACTTGTACGCATAAAAGAAAAAGACAGACGTAAAAAGAAAGAAACACAAGACTCACCTCAGACTAAGACTAAAAAGTTGCTTCAAGGGAGCAAACTAAGTAATCCATTAATCAAAAGATCATTAGTTTTCCACCATGCCTTGACTGCAGAGTTGAAAAGCAATGCCCATCATACTCCCAGAAGAAGCAGACTCGTAGCAAAGCACGCACAACTTTCTTTGTCTGGTAGAATTCTCAAGAAATATCGGCTACTTCATCGGGTTCAAGAGTTTGGCTTGACTTACAAAACATTGAGGGAAAAAATGCCAAAACAAAGGAAGCCTAGTTTTCTCCAGCGCATCTCCTGGAGTGTGCACATGTTTTTGGAAAACAATTCAAGGATGACGACTGACAAGCAAGACACCATCACCAGAAATAAAGTAAAACGTCAAAGAATAACACAATGCAAAACCTTCATGGTGTATTTCTCCAACAAAACCCAAATATTAAGCTTAGTTACTCATCATTCTGTGCCTTGCGTCCTTTCCATATCACACCTATCAGAGCCTCAGATCTAAAAACCTGTCTGTGTCAGTACCATGAGAATGCCATGTTGATGCTTGAGGTCTTGAAATCATTCAATGCTGTGGCAACCAGCAACCTTGAAGAGAGTTTCAAACTTATCTGTTGTTCTCCAGCAAGTGAGTCTTGTCTTTTGCGTGCTTGCTCCCGCTGTTTAAACAAATGCTCAAGGCTTTCTCCAGAAAAAGGGACAACACCAGTAAAATGGTCACAGTGGAAACGCGTAGAGGAGCAAACAGAAGTTGGAACTCACTTTCACACCAAACTGCAGGAATACACTGGCACCTTGTCAGAGCTTATGCATCTCTACCAAGACAAATTAAAAAATGAGACAACCACTCATGTCCACTTGGTTCGAAATCAAACCAAGGAGTATCGGAATATGATAGCAAATTGTGATGAAAATACAGCCATTGTTCATGTTGACTTTTCCGAGGCCTGGAAATGTAAATACAGCTCAGAAGTACAATCCTGTCACTATGGACAAAATCTCCCGCAGATCACACTTCACACAGGCATGTTCTACACTGGGCAACAAAAAGCAGGATTCTGCACAATCTCAGAGTCAAAGCGTCAGGATGCTGCAGCCATCTGGACCTATATGGATCAAATCCTCACAGATATTCACATCAGATATCCGGTTATAAACACTGTCCACTTTTGGTCTGATGGTCCAAGCAAACAATATAAAAATAAAAAGAACTTCTTTCTCCTCTGTGTTGTCCCGCAACGTCTGGGATTTGAGAAAGCTACATGGAATTTCTTCCCAACATCACATGGCAAGGGTGCTCCAGATGGCATCGGGGCGACGGTGAAGAGATGTGCTGACAGTATTGTGCTAAGAGGCCAGGATATCATAGATGGCAAATTATTCTTTGACATGGTGTCCAACAGCTTAAGTGGTGTCAAGCTGCAATTTGTGACAAATGATGATTTTCAGTCTTATGACTCTCTCCTCCTGCAAACCCTGAAATCAATCCCAGGAACAAGAAACATTCACCAAGTGCTAGCTCAGGGGAATGTCATCCATTGCAGGGTTCTTTCATGTTTTTGCGGGGAGTCACAGATTTGCAAGTGCTTCAGTCCAACCATTCACTCTTTTGGTGACACAACACAGGACCCAGATGTCCATAAAAGGTCAACCACTGCTAAAGTTCAGAATCCTCTGGAAATGCTGATGGAGGAAATGGAGAAGGAGCCTAGCAAGACACCTGAAGGAACAACGACCACGATAGGCCCTGGTGATGTCCAAAGTGAAGACTGGCTTGTTGTGATGTATGATGGGAAGTGGTGGCTGGCTAAAGCCTTACAAATTGACAAAGAGCACAAAGATGTACAAGTGGAATTTTTTCATCCTCATGGACCAACTCTTAGCTTCAAGAAAAAACAAGGTTGTCGGGATGTCTGCTTTGTGCCATTTTCAGATGTCCTAGTTAGGCTGGGAAAACCATCTTCACCAGTCCGCACGAGCAGCACCAGGGGTGTATACCGCATATCACCAGCTGTTATGGACTTTATTGAAGGAGAATATGTGACACGTCTATTGCCTGGGGATTAAATATACTGACTTTTCAGCAATTTAGAAAGATATGAAATAGTTCACAATATATTTCAAAGAGTTATGCCTTGTATATTTTTGTTTACATTCATCTTCTACATTTTGATTGAAAATCGTCCTGGTTGATGACTTCAGTGAGAAAGGTATATTCTCAAAAATGTTGATGTTCCTTGAAAGCTAAATATGGTTATTTCACTTTTTTTTCTTCATGTCTTCACATTCTACAACATTTCAGCATTTTATTCTACTTAAATGTCATTTCAAGTTCAATGTTTTCTTTTTACTTACTAGTTTGTCACCACCGTCAGTTCTGTGTCAACACCGTCATGTGCCGTCAACTCTGTCAGATGTAGTTTATGTTGCATTTTGTTTAAAATAATATTTATTTTGTTTCTTGATAGGCACTTGTTTGTAAATTGTCTGAATTCATCTATTTGGTGCATATGTTTTTTTTACTAATAAATGACACTGTTCATTGTGGTGATTACTTTCAAAATTGTTTTTTGTATCAAGTGAACTGGAGTAATTAAATACAGACTAAATAAATGTTTAGATTGTGGTATGATTAATTTAAAAAACATGGACATAATTAAAAGAATTAAGGCACCACAGAGAATAAAAATATCAGTCATAAGTTCATTAAAAAATAATTTTATACTTATTTATTTTTGTCTGATGGTGTTGACAAAGTTCTCTGTCAGATCCAGTAAAAATGTAATTTAAAAGAAAATGTTGCAGCTGGGAGCCTGCACCTTAACATATTTACCTTCCCAAAACATTATTTGTTATGTATGAATACATAACTTTAGGAATAAATAACATTTTTGGTGGAAGAAATTTAAAACCATTTTGTCCCTATTCTCAAGAAGCACTGAGCTGACCTTAACCCACTGTAACTGATTAAAACATTTATCTAAAAAAGTTCAATCCGGTCCTCTGGTCAAAACCAGCTGCTCACATGTTGCTGGTTTTGGCTGTCAGCAGCAAACCGGTTGGTTGGTTGAATGAATGATCCACTACGAGAAGGTGCTATTTATAAGACTGAGCTGAACACAGCACCTCAGACTGAAGAAGTCTTTCAGAGGAAAGACGAAACATTTCTACAATTTTTTGTTTGTTTGTTTTGCTTTGTTTTTTGAATGTCCAGAGGACCAGACTTAACTTTTTTAGATTTTTCTACCTGGATTATTGAACATGCATCAGGATATTAAAACATTTAGTTGTGAACAAAGGTGAGGAACATTTACTGTTTTCTAAGACTTTCATTTTCGAATGTCCTAACAAGTTTGTGTTAAATTGACCTCCAATCCAAATGAAAACATAGAAAACTGGCATGTTTGACAAAAAAAATGAAAATTGAAATTTTGAGGAGGTTCCGTTTCCTTTATTTGTTTGTTGTTGTTTTGTTTTTGTACTTTTAAAAAGAATAGCTTATTAGAAAATAGAGTTCAGGGAGTGAATGAGATTAAATGTTTTCACATATCTCTCACCAGAACAAGCCGATGATTGTCACAAACTTGGGCTCTTTAATCCACTAGAGACAGAATTTCATATGTGTACTTTTACAAGCTTGTTACATTTAGAGGATTTGTATTTTTTTAATTATTGAACTAAAACAATGCTTCTGATGTCTGGACCTACTTTGTCATTCATTTATAATTTTATTTATTACATAGAACTAGAACATATCTCGTATTTTACAGATTTGACCGCTAGGTGGGGGTAGAGGTCCAATTCTCATCAGGACCATTATTTGCTATGGAGCACTGTTCCATCCAGGTTTATCACACATGATCAGACACTTTGAATTTGTACATTAACGACATGTTGAGCCCTCATAATATTAGCAACTGCACATGCCAATCCCATGTTTATCCTGAATTTAAAAAAGCCAGTGTGATGCATGTGTAGAGATGCATCTAATATTAATGGCATTCTTGATTTTGCATGCTATTTCAGAAGCCTTTTTGTTTTACATTTGCAGATGTGTTTCAAGAAGTAAATCTGAATTTTGTACAGAAAAATTTCCTTCATGCACAAACATAAACAAACACTTGCTCATACATGCAACATGCTACTCAGATGGCATATAATGTAAAAGGCCAAACTGTAATCTCCAAAAATATTCTAGGGGGTTAGAAAGATGAGCCATGATTTCATTTAATCTGCTTCTCAGTCATCATTCTTCACTAACACTTCCACTGGCTTTTTAAGTGTTAGAAACTTCTGACTCAGACAAAAGAAAACTGTTTTAAGAGCATTTAATCATATTTTTAATAAAGACTGTTAAGGATGCTGAGCTATTAGCATTTTCATATCAAAGATGTCTTTATAAGGAGAACTTTTTTAGTTACACCATATAGAGGAGCAGTGGACTGAGGGTGTTTTGGCTTCTTGTTTATTTCCTTTCTCCCCACAACAAGGCACAAAGCTGATTGTAAGTGAATTGCTTCCCGTCTGCTTTTCCAAAAGGCAGAGAGGGCACTGCAACGAACAACGGCCCCTGACGTTCAACCCCTGGCCCAACAGGAAGTGCTGCGGGGTTGCTATGCAGCTTTGCTCCTAAACTGCAAGAACTCTGGGTTGCAATCGTCAACAAACGATGTGTGGCGAGGGTAGTATGGCAGAGCGTTTGAGCAGGCACTCCAGAAGCTCTACAGTAAGAATAGATCAAGGGTTGGATGAACGAGAGATTGAGACAGAGTGATAGTTTGTTCCTGGCAGCAAAGTGTTGTTAGGTTCGTGGCCTTTTCCTTTCTCTGCTGTTCTCGTTTTTCCTCATCCTTCCTTATTGTTTCTCTCACACTTCTCCCTCTCTACCCATGCCTTTCTCGTTTTGGGCTTCTTCGCTCCACAGCTCTCACCAGTCTCCTTTCCTTTCTTGGTTAAAGTTGTAAGAGAAAATAAAGTGCATTATGTCCAGAGTAGGCTCGTATGAGGAAGGGTTTTTAGGGACAAAAGTTGCCATGGTTTGCATATACAGTATTCTAAAGCTTTGTTTTGTAAATTACAGTGTTTATAATCTTGAGGTTTGATGTTGATTTTTTAGGTATTTTACATTTTACATCTAACGGCTGAGATAAATGAGCTGTAATGCACTGGTGGCATTAGAGGTGATGTAAAGTAAGATAGGAGTAAGATTAAATTTGAAGATTACAAATGTGTCAGGATTAGTGGTATTTCATAAATATTTATAAGTACATTAAATAATAGTATGAAAAGTTAGTCTACATATCTGTTTAAAAAAACTTTTGTTTTGTTAGATATTTATCTACCGGTAGACTGATCCTGGGGGGTTTGATCTGCTCAGAGACAGGATTATAATGAAATTATGACCCAGTTCTGACCGGGTTAAACTGGGCCACCAGCTCTAAAAAGGGTCTCCCCTGGATTCATGCGATTCAATATCTGTCAAGGAATAGAGTTTATGTTGCTTGCCACATCACGTAGAAAGGCTTTAAAGCACTGTCTCATATTTTTCCTCATACATCAATCCACATAAGATCCGTTCAGATCACACTTAGTCACGCCCCTCATACACGTGACAGGAAGAGCTCCCCTTCTGCGAAGGGCGGAGTCTAGGCCCTATAAATTAGTAATGACATGGAACACCGGCCCTCTCTTCCGGATGCTAATCATATCAGAGGGGCTAGCGCTGTAAACTGTAACCTTTTCCTGCCTTTATTTTAATACAACTGATAAAACTTAATTCACGTTTCCTTGATTTATTTAGTGTGAGACGTGAGTTGCCACTTCTGAGGGAGATCTGAACCAGGGGAAAGAGGCGTGGGGCTGGAGGTAGGTCTTGGGTCCCGAAAGGAAGTCTCCCACGGCTGGCAGCAGCCAACTACAGTGGCAGGAGGAGGCCTGCACCCAGCTCCTCCTTTTAACAGTTGGTGCCGAAACCCGGGAAGAAACCAGGGACCGTTAAGTTATTTGAAGCTCTACACCCTTAGCAGGGTCCTGGAGGGCGCGTGGGAGTTTGCCCAACCAGTTTACATGTGCTTTGTGGACTTGGAAAAGATAAAAAAAGATAAAAAATATTTTACTTGTTGTCTTTCTCCTTCAGGGTGCTTCAGATTGCACTCATGAGTTTGGGGCTGTTGTTGTCGTCTCATCTAATCTGCGGCCGCATGTCCTGGACACTCGGGTGAAGAGAGGGGCGGAGCTGTCAACTGACCACTACCTGGTGGTGAGTTGGCTCCGATGGTGGGGGAGGATGCCGGTCAGACCTGGCAGACCCAAACGTATTGTGAGGGTCTGCTGGGAACGTCTGGCAGAGTCTCCCGTAAGACGGAGCTTTAACTCCCACCTCCGGGAGAGCTTTGAACACGTTCCGAGGGAGGCGGGGGACATTGAGTCCGAGTGGGCCATGTTCCGCGCCTCTATTGTCGAGGTAGCTTATCAGAGTTGTGGCCGCAAGGTTGTTGGTGCCTGTCGTGGTGGCAACCCTCGAACCCGGTGGTGGACACCGGCGGTGAGGGATGCTGTCAGGCTGAAGAAGGAGTCCTATTGGGCCTTTTTGGCCTGTGGGACCCCGGAAGCAGCAGATAGGTACCGACAGTCCAAGCGGCATGCGGCTCGGGTGGTTGCTGAGGCAAAAACTCGGGCGTGGGAGGAGTTCGGAGAGGCCATGGAGAATGACTTCCGTACGGCTTCGAGGCGATTCTGGTCCACCATCCGGCGTCTCAGGGGGGGAAAGCGGTACGCGACCAACACCATTTATGGTGGGGATGGCGTGCTGTTGACCTCAACTCGGGATGTTGTGAGTCGGTGGGCGGAATACTTCGAAGACCTCCTCAATCCTACTGGCACGTCTTCCACTGAGGAAGCGGAGCCTGGGGACTTTGGGTCGGGCTCTCCAATCTCTGGAGCTGAGGTCACCGAGGTGGTTAAAAAGCTCTGCGGTGGCAGGGCTCCAGGGGTGGATGAGATTCGCCCTGAGTTCCTTAGGGCTCTGGATGTTGTGGGGTTGTGTTGGCTTACGCGACTCTGCAATATCGCGTGGACATCGGGGGCAGTTCCCTTGGATTGGCAGACTGGGGTGGTGGTTCCCCTATTCAAAAAGGGGGACCGTAGGGTGTGTTCCAACTATAGGGGGATCACACTCTTAAGCCTCCCTGGTAAGGTCTATTCAGGGGTTCTGGAGAGGAGGGTCCGTCGGATAGTCGAACCTCGGATTCAGGAGGAGCAGTGTGGTTTTCGTGCTGGTCGTGGAACACTGGACCAGCTCTACACCCTCAGCAGGGTCCTGGAGGGCGCGTGGGAGTTTGCCCAACCAGTTTACATGTGCTTTGTGGACTTGGAAAAGGCATTCGACCGCGTCCCTCGGGGGGTTCTGTGGGGGGTACTCCGGGAGTATGGGGTACCAGGCCCATTGATATGGGCTGTTAGGTCCCTGTACGACCGGTGTCAGAGCTTGGTCCGCATTGCCGGCAGTAAGTCAGGCTCGTTTCCAGTGAGAGTTGGACTCCGCCAAGGTTGCCCTTTGTCACCGATTCTGTTCATAACTTTTATGGACAGAATTTCTAGGCGCAGCCAAGGTGTTGAGAGGATCCGTTTTGGTGGCCTTAGAATCGCTTCTCTGTTTTTTGCAGATGATGTGGTCCTATTGGCTTCATCAGATCGTGATCTACAGCTTTCGCTGGAGCGGTTTGCAGCCGAGTGTGATGCGGCCGGGATGAGGATCAGTTCCTCCAAATCCGAGGCCATGGTCTTGAGCCGGAAAAGGGTAGCATGCCCTCTCCGGGTCGGGGATGAGGTCCTGCCCCAAGTGGAGGAGTTTAAGTATCTCGGGGTCTTGTTCACGAATGAGGGAAAACTGGAGCGTGAGATCGATAGGCGGATAGGTGCAGCGTCCGCAGTGAAGCGGGCGCTGTACCGGTCTGTCGTGGTGAAGAGAGAGCTGAGTCGAAAGGCAAAGCTCTCAATTTACCGATCGATCTACGTTCCCACCCTCATCTATGGTCATGAGCTTTGGGTTGTGACCGAAAGAACGAGATCTCGGATACAAGCGGCTGAAATGAGTTTTCTCCGCAGGGTGTCTGGACTCTCCCTTAGAGATAGGGTGAGAAGCTCAGTCATCCGGGAGGGACTCGGAGTAGAGCCGCTGCTTCTCCACATCGAGAGGAGCCAGTTGAGGTGGCTCGGGCATCTGGTTAGGATGCCTCCTGGACGCCTCCCTGGGGAGGTGTTCCGGGCATGTCCCACCGGGAGGAGGCCCAGAGGAAGACCCAGGACACGCTGGAGGGACTATGTTTCTCGGCTGGCCTGGGAACGCCTTGGGATTCCCCCAGAGGA
Source organism: Garcialebias charrua (assembly GCA_038048925.1). Taxonomy (NCBI): domain Eukaryota; kingdom Metazoa; phylum Chordata; class Actinopteri; order Cyprinodontiformes; family Rivulidae; genus Garcialebias; species Garcialebias charrua. The sequence goes on along the minus strand of JBBPBX010009589.1, from coordinate 28,902 downwards.
GCTGCTCCATGTGGCTGGGGAGAGGGAAGTCTGGGCCTCCCTACTTAAGCTGCTACCCCCGCGACCCGACCCCGGATAAGCAGACGAAAATGGATGGATGGATGGAGTTTGGGGCTGTGGCTGCTGGTTGTGTAAGTTCAAGCTTTTTAGTTTTGTTTTGTATGTGTCCCAGCAAGCAAATATTTAGATTTGCCTTCTCTGAACCATGTTCTGCTAGGAGACCTACAAAAAAGAGAAAAACTCTGTTTCCACATTTTAAAATGAGATTAATGCACCTTGAAGTGAACAACGTTATGAAAATTATTTTTAAAACTTTTTTGCTTTTTCACATTTTTGATTACTTTTCCTAAAATCCTTGTTGTTTGTAAATATATACTGTATATATATATTAGGGGTGAAAATCTCTCAGTGTCTGGAGAATCGATTCAATTCCGATTTTTGGTCTCACGATTCAATTCAAAATCGATTTTTCGATTCAGAAACGATTTTTGATTTAGAAATGATTTTTCTATTAAAATGGTCATAAATTTAGCTTCAGTTTTGTAACTGACAAGCTGAAAAGAATAAACAACAATGGAAACAAATGGAACATTTATTTAAAACAATAATTTTAGGTTCCTTATTGTATCAAATTTTTTGCATCGTTTGATATTTATACCAAAAATAGGAACAAATAATACAGGAATGCATTAAGTTCTGTTTTACTTAAATAACCAGTATTAGTAGTAAAGTAGACCTACTAGTTCTATGCTGTGGCATAACAAAAATATCTGTACCCTTAAGATTTTAAGTACATTTTATTTTTACAAAAAGCGTTTGGATATTTGAGGATAATGTGAAGTTCTGAGCTTTGTACAATATTAAAATAATATTATAGTCAACCAAATCATAAAATTTCAGCAACTTCAATTTGCAAAACAAAACATTTGATGGATGGCAGTAATGTTTTCTTGTAATAATCCTTAAAACTCTTTTCTGTAAAGTAAAAATAGGCTTAGTTACAGTTTTACACGCTGTACCCCAAACATCCACAGAATAAATTAAATGCAGGATTATAATTGTATTATAGAACAATTGCTTTATCATTTAATAAATCTCTAACTCTATACAGCACTGCAACTGGACCTAGATATTTTAGTTTTTACAAAATGTACGTGTTGTTTCAATGACAATCTATCGTCAATAATTACACTCAAAAACTTCACCTCCCTTACCCTACATATCTCACAACCATCAATCTTAAAAGGAACATCAACAGTTATCTTTTTCTTACTAAATATCATATAATTGTTTTTTTCCAGGTTCAATGATAACTTGTTTATTTTCAAGAGATACCTGTCTTAGGGAGCAGATGGTGGGGGTTGAGGGGCTTGCTCAAGGGCCCAGAGTGGGGTGAATGAGGGTGGAGGAATGTGTGGGTGTTTCACCCACGTTTTTTAATGTTTTTTAATGTTGTCGGTACCGGGGCTTGAACCGGTGATCACAGGCCTACCGTCTCTAACTTCTACGCCACCACTCCCCCCTCAAACTTCTTATATAAATGAAAAAACAAAAGAACATTTAAAACGCACAACGGCATCGTAAATAAATCAAGTTGAAACTCTTATCTGACCTTAACAGGCAACACATTACTTTATTAAAATACCATCCATTACTTTCCGCTTGTTCCGGAGTCGAGTTGCATGGGGGCAACAACTTAAGCAGGGAGGCCCAGATTTCTTTTTCCCCAGACACCTCTTCTACCTCTTTTGGAGGACTCCAAGGTGTTTCCAGGCCAGCTGAGAGACATAATGTCTCCCCAGTGTGTTCTTGGTTTTTCCCAGGATCTCCTCTCAGTTAGAAATGTTCAGAACACCCCACTGGGATGCTACAAGGGTCATCCTTACCAGATTCCAGAACCACCTCAACTGGCTCCTCTTGATATGGAGGAGAAGTGGTTCTACTCCGAGTCTCTTCCAGTTAACTGAACTCCTCATCCTATTGTCCAGCTACCCAGCGGAGAAAACCCATTTTAAAGACCTGTACTGTATTTGCAATCTCATTCTTTCAGTCACAACCCAAAGTTTGTGACCATAGGTGAGGGTACGTAGGCCAACCAGTAAACAAATATCTTTACCTTACAGCTTAGCTCCCTCTTCACCACAATCGACCAGGAAAGAGTCCACAATCCTGAAGCAGCTGTACCGATCTGTGTGTCTGTATCATGCTACATTAGTTCCTTACTTATGAACAAAACCCTGAGATAGCTACTTGAACTCATCCACTTGAGGCAGCTCACCCCCAATCTACACTTGAGGGCAATACACCCTTTTCTGACTGAGGACTATGGCCTCAGATTTGGAGGTGCTGATCCTCATCCCAGCTGCTTCACAGCTGGCTGCAACTCACTCCAGTGAGAGCTACAATCATGGCACGAGACATCAACAGGACCACATCCTTTGCAAATAGCAAAGATGATATCCTGAGGCCACCAAACCAGACTCCTCCCACCCCATGGTTGCACAAAGAAATTCTGTCTATAAAAGTTATGACTAGAATATGTGACAATGAGCAGTCAGCCTAGTGGAGTTCAAACCCCACCCAAGGTGGCCAATTTATTGCTGTCAATGTGGACCAAACTCTTGGACTACTTGTATAGGAACTAAATGGCCCGTAGCAATGGAGCCCCAATCCCATACTCACGGAGCAACCCCCACAGTGTACCTTGAGTAACACTGTCAAATGCCTTCTCCAAGTCCACAAACTTTAGCATGGATGGGCAAACTCACATGACCTCTCGAGAACCCTAGTGAGGGTACAGAGCTGGTCCTATGTTCCACAGCTGGAATGGAACCTGCATTACTGAAGCTGAGGTTCAACCATCGATTGGACTCACTTCTCCAGCACACCTAAATAGACCTGACCAGGAAGGCTAAGGAGAAAGATGCCCTTACAATTGGAACACACCCTCCGATCCCACTTTTTGAAGAGGGGAACCCAGTCTGACAATTCAGTGGTGCTGCCCCCAATGTCCACACACTGTTCTAAAGACATGTCAACCAAGACAGCCCAGCAACATCCAGAGACTTGAGGAACTAGGGCCAGATTTAATCAACACCTGGAGTCCTGCCACTGCAGTGCTTTATACCTTGGTGACCTCAGCCCTGGTTATAGATGGACCAACACCCAATTCCCCAGACTTAGCTTCCTCTGTGTAAGACATAATGGTGGAATTGAGAATGTCTGAGAACTATTCCATCCACCATCTGACGACATCACTGGTTGAGGTCAATAGCACACTACTTCCACTATAGACTGTCACAATTTGGTTCCAGTGGAGGACGCAGACCCAAAATGCAGGCGAACAGGACTCAGAGACAAAGTGTAAAAATAATAAACACTTTAATGATCAAAACAATAAACTGACGGTGCAGTAAACTTACAAAAACAAGGGGAAAACGAGTAGTGGCTCCACCAGACTTCAGGGAGGTATGATTATGACCCGGCGAGGAACAAATGAAATGAGAGGGCTTTTATACTATGAGGGAGAGCAGGTTGGCAGGTGGCTGATGACAATAGGTGAAAGTGATTAAGGATGCAGACTGGAACTGAGGAGTGATTGAAAACAGAAAGAAACATGACAGGCGCAGAGCCTGACAGGCGCAAAGCATGACAGAACCCCCCCCTCAAGGGTGGCACCCGACACCCCCAAGAAGAGCCCCCCACAAGAACAAGGGCGGGTGGAGGGAGGCAACAGGCAGGACGGCGGGCCAACAACAGCCAGATCCGGGCGGCGCCCAGGAGGACGCCCATCACCAACAGCCAGATCCGGGGGACGCCCTGGAGGACGCCCATCATCATCAGCCAGATCCGGGGGTTGACCAGGAGGCCGCCCATCGCCATCAGCTGGTTCAGGAGGACGTCCAGGAGGTCGTCCATCGAGCGGCGATACGTCAGGCGGGCGACCAGAGTAACGCCCAGCAACGGCCGGAACACCTTCGTCGGCCGGAACACCTTCGTCGGCCGGAACACCTTCGTCGGCCGGAACACCTTCGTCGGCCGGAACACCTTCGTCGGCCGGTACTCTGCCGTCGGCAATGCCAGGACCCCCGTCGTTGGACGCCGAGACGTCGTTGGGCGCCGAGGTGGGCGAGAAGACGTCGTCGGTCGCCAAGGCGGGTGAGAAGACGTCGTCGGGCACCGAGGCGGGTGAGAAGACGTCGTCGGGCACCGAGGCGGGCGAGAAGACGTCGTCGGGCGCCGAGGTGGGCGAGAAGACGTCGTCGGGCGCCGAGGCGGGCGATAAGACGTCTGCGGTGCCGGGACCCTCTGTCGAAGATGAGACGTCTGCGACGTTGGGACCCCCGTCGCCAGGACCCTCTGAGACGTCGTCAGGACCCTCGTCGTGGGGACCCTCTGCTGAGACGTCGTAAGGACCCTCGTCGTGGGGACCCTCTGAGACATCGTGGGGACCCTCTGCTGAGACGTCGTGGGGACCCTCGTCGTGGGGACCCNTCTGCCGTCGGCGATGCCAGGACCCCCGTCGTTGGACGCCGAGACGTCGTGGGGACCCTCGTCGCGGGGACCCTCTGCTGAGATGTCGTGAGGACCCTCGTCGTAGGGACCCTCTGAGACATCGTGGGAACCCTCTGCTGAGATGTCGTGGGGACCCTCGTCGTGGGGACCCTCTGAGACGTCGTCGGGGACCTCGTCGTGGGAACCCTCTGAGACGTCGTCGGGGACCTCGTCGTCGGGACCCTCTGAGACGTCGTCGGGGACCTCGTCGTCAGGACCCTCTGAGACGTCGTCGGGGACCTCGTCGTCAGGACCCTCTGAGACGTCGTCGGGGACCTCGTCGTCAGGACCCTCTGAGACGTCGTCGGGGACCTCGTCGTCAGGACCCTCTGAGACGTCGTCGGGGACCTCGTTGTCAAGACCCTCTGAGACGTCGTCTGGGGACCTCGTCGTCGGGACCCTCTGAGACGTCGTCGTCGGGGACCTCGTCATCAGGACCCTCTGAGACGTCGTCGTCGGGGACCTCGTCGTCAGGACCCTCTGAGACGTCGTCGTCGGGGACCTCGTCGTCAGGACCCTCTGAGACGTTGTCGGGGACCTCATCGTCGGGACCCTCTGAGACGTCGTGAGGACCCTCATCGTGGGGACCCTCTGAGACATCGTGGGGACCCTCTGCTGAGACGAAGACCCCCGGTGAAGTGAGGCCTCCAGATGGATGAGTGAGGACCTCAGGACCCAGGACCACCTCTGGACCAGTATCTGTGGAGACAAAGAGAAAGAGAGACACTGCTTCCGATGGACCGGGTGCAAGACCCAGCCTTGGTGCTGGAACCAGTCTGGGTGCTGGGACCGGAACCAGTCTGGGTGCTGGGACCGGAACCAGTCTGGGTGCTGGGACCGGAACCAGTCTGGGTGCTGGGACCGGAACCAGTCTGGGTGCTGGGACCGGAACCAGTCTGGGTGCTGGGACCGGAACCAGTCTGGGTGCTGGGACCGGAACCAGTCTGGGTGCTGGGACCGGAACCAGTCTTGGTGCTGGGACCAGAACCAGTCTGGGTGCTGGGACCGGAACCAGTCTGGGTGCTGGGACCGGAACCAGTCTTGGTGCTGGGACCAGAACCAGTCTGGGTGCTGGGACCGGAACCAGTCTTGGTGCTGGGACCGGAACCAGTCTTGGTGCTGGGACCAGAACCAATCTTGGTGCTGGGACCAGTCTTGGTGTTGGCACCGGAGGGGCCAGTCTTGGTGTTGCTGGACCAGAGCTGGGAGGTGCAGCCTCTGGAGAGCTGAACACGAGCAAGCAGCAGTGAGCGTAACACACAGCTCTCTCTCCACACCTGCTCGAACAGCTGCCACGTCCCCGGCGAGTCGTCTTTGTTGTTAGCTCCGGTGTATGAAGAAATTATGTCCTCTGCTGCGATTAATCTGCTCCACCAATCACTGGGGCTGCAGATGTCCTCTTCCCTCACAGCAGGTGCGCAGGAGCGTGTGACATCCATGCTCCCAGCAACAGGACCGCATGGGCGCGCAGCCTCGTCCGTCAGCCCCAGTCTCCCCTCAGTCCTGTCAGAACAGCTGTCAGAACCGCTGTCAGTACATGGGCTGACACATGCCCCCCCCCCTTCGAAAATTTCCCTGGCTTTTCTGACAGCCGGCGTGGAGAGTTTGACGGTGGGCGGGGCTGGAATCCGGAAATGTCCACACATTCAGTCCAGCGGTGACGTGGACTGAGAGCCGGTACCGGATCCATCCAAAACCCATTCGGGTCCAAGTCCTCGTCCGAGTCCTCGTCCGAGTCGGACCACATAGAACTGAGTGTTGGAACAACAAAGGGGGAGGACGGCCAAAGAGCTGCGCGGCCGCCTCCGAGCTTCCTCCGCTCTTCCTCCTCGACCAGAAGCGGGGATGAGAGAATCTCCGTGTCCGAGCTGTAGTCCCCCCAGCCTGTCTCTGCACGAACCCCGTACATGTGTATGACGGTCGGCTCGTCCTGTCCTGGGGCCGCGTCCGTCAGACGCTGAGCCGGTTTGCTGTTTCGCCTGCGGGTCCTGCGATTTCGTGATGGCCGGGTCATATTGTCACGATTTGGTTCCAGTGGAGGACGCAGACCCAAAATGCAGGCGAACAGGACTCAGAGACAAAGTGTAAAAATAATAAACACTTTAATGATCAAAACAATAAACTGACGGTGCAGTAAACTTACAAAAACAAGGGGAAAACGAGTAGTGGCTCCACCAGACTTCAGGGAGGTATGATTATGACCCGGCGAGGAACAAAAGAAATGAGAGGGCTTTTAAACTATGAGAGAGAGCAGGTTGGCAGGTGGCTGATGACAACAGGTGAAAGTGATTAAGGATGCAGACTGGAACTGAGGAGTGATTGAAAACAGAAAGAAACATGACAGGCGCAGAGCCTGACAGGCGCAGAGCATGACAACCAGTAGGTAATGGTCAGGCAATGATTAAGTAATGATCGGTTCCTCATTAAGTACTGTACTTGGTATGATGCGTCACTACATCAGTGAACAAAATAATAGCCAGGCAGTGATTTGGTACTCAGTAAGTGATAGTCAGACATACCGTATTTTCCGGAGTACTGTATAAGATGCAGTTTTTTTAAACTAATTTGCATGTCCTGCGACTTATATGGCGAAGCGACATATTTATGGATATTTCCCCCCATATTTTTAGATCAATTTTTGGCTCCGATATGACCGTTTTTCATTTTGGCAAAAAAATGGTGCAGCACCACTTTTGGCCGCTAGGGTGCAGGCAGTACCAGTATCGGCCGTTAGGGGCACAGGCAGTACCAGTATCGGCGGTTAGGGGCGCACTAGTACCAGTATCGGCCGTTAAGGGTGCAGGTAGTACCAGTATTGGCCGCTAGGGGTGCAGGCAGTACCAGTATCTGCCGCTAGGGGCGCAGGCAGTACCAGTATCGGCGGTTAGGGGCGCAGTAGTACCAGTATCGGCCGCTAGGGGTGCAGGCAGTACCAGTATCGGCCGCTAGGGGTGCAGGCAGTACCAGTATCGGCCGCTAGGGGCACAGGCAGTACCAGTATCGGCCGTTAGGGGCGCAGTAGTACCAGTATCGGCCGTTAAGGGTGCAGGTAGTACCAGTATCGGCCGCTAGGGGTGCAGGCAGTACCAGTATCGGCCGCTAGGGGTGCAGGTAGTACTAGTATCTGCCGCTAGGGGCGCAAGCAGTACCAGAATCGGCCGCTAGGGGTGCAGGCAGTACCAGTTTCGGCCACTGTGTGCGCTAAAGAGCCCTCTAGTCTGTTTACGTGCAGACTGTACCTGGAGGCTTATCCTGTTATTTGTGTATTGAGACAAAACCCATCACCCACCGCCAAATCACTGAGAGTGAGCAGGAAAAGAGACAAGACAACATCGACATCGAAGAGACATCAGCGAGAGAACAAAGAGAGAAAATGCCGCCAAAGAGAAAATCATATTCTGCAGATTTTAAGCTGCAGGTGATTAAATTCGCAGCAGAACACGGAAACCTTGCAGCGGATCGTCACTTTGGGGTGAGCGAAAAATTCAGCTGATTTGACCATTTTAATCATTTATTAAGAAAAGTTAAACTGAGACACACTCTTACAATAATGTCAGCTAACAAATATATATTTTTAGGTGTTTATCTTGTTAAATTTAAATGAAATGCAGGGTTTCCGCCCGCTGCAAAGCGGGTCTGGTCTGTGGGTGCGCGCACTAGTGTTGTTTACGTGGTAGCAAAACTATTTAAATTCAGCTGATTTTACCATTTTAATCATTTATTAAGAAAAGTTAAACTGAGACACACTTTTACTATAATGTCAGCTAACAAATATATATTTTTAGGTGTTTATCTCGTTAAATTTTAACGAAATGCAGGGTTTCCGCCCGTTGCGCGCACACATATTGTTTCATCAGACGTAGCAAACAAAACTTTTAATCCAGCTCATTTAACAATTACGTTCATTTATTAAGAAAAGTTCAGCTCAGACACATATTTGCTATAATTTTCAGCAAACAAAAAATTGTTTTTAAGTGTTAATCTTCTTAAAGCCTTGCTGTGCGCTCCTGTGGCAGACATTTGCAGCAGAGCTAAACACTCGGACCACATTTCCGGTTTGTCAGCGGTGACGCGTTACGTCTGTGGTGACGTCAGGTGCGACTTATACGGCGAAGCGACATATTTATGGATTTTTCCAAATTATTGCCAATAATCGGACAATGCGACTTATACGCCAGAAAATACGGTAGTTAAGATGACACCAGTACCAGATTTATGAAATTGATAATGTCCTTCATCAAAAGGTTTACAAAATAGAAAATTCAATTAAATCAGTAATCACTAGGAAACAGGTTTTTTACAATTACGAGCTGTGACCTCACTGGTGCAGGGTTTATTCAGAACCCACATGGAGATTTTTTTCCTACTTTTCGGTAAAAAAACAGTAGTCCCCTAATAAGGCTTGGCTGTGAGTTCCCCAGTAAGTACTGGTTAACTAGTAGGAATGCACAATATTGATTTTTTTTGGTCCAATATGTTGATATATTAAAACTTATTTGGCCAATAACCGATACCTATACCAATATTTTTCCCCTAGACCTACAGAGACTACATATCTTTCTCTGCTGTGGAATTAAAATACCACATTATTCTGCATGGGCTTTGTTAATTTGGCCTGCTACCAAATGTAGATGCCAGAAAGGGGCTGAAAACGATGCAACACCATACTGTATAAATATATAATATATATATAAAAACAAACCCAGTTCCTTTTATATCTGTGAGTTATTTTGATGGAATGGCCGATGTCCAATATTTAACTTTATCGCCAATATCGGCCGATATCGATACCATCCCGATAATATCGTGCATCCCTACTAACTACCTATTAGCTCCTGATTTATTCCTGAGACATTCCCTAGTAGTTAATCAAAGTTTGTGTACCTTATTGTAAAGTGTTGCCGGTTTTCCTACTGAGCTGCGTTTTGAGACGATCAGCAGGGAGGATGAACGCTTTCTGCTTGGACTGCACTTTATTTAACTGACATCATATGAAACTGGAAATGAAGACTGTTATTAAACCTGTAAAGTATCATAGGGTGAACCAGATCCATTGGCTAGAGCCTATATTTTAAATTGTTTTTAAGTATCTCTTATTTCTGGGATGTTCGCTGATGGGACAATTGGCAGATGTCTAAAATAATGTTTTCCTCTGTAGAACGATGGATTCCAAATAATATGGAAAAGTCCTTTGACCCTTCCCAGATTATTGGGCAGCAACAGTCACTTCTCTGAGGTCAATGCTGAGGTTTGACCTCCTTCACACTGCATTAAGCTCCTGAATGTGGCTGGATCATGACAAGCTTGGAAAGCCTGTGTCAGTGCAAGGGCAATCATGACGCTCCTGCGCATGAAAGCCAGAATCTAACTGGGCAGTCACTGCTGGCAACAAACTGTGAACAGCATTCACGAAGAAGTCCCAAATATCACAAAATGTTTGCCAAAATCCCAACTTTCCTCCCATGAGTCACAGGTCTATTCTTTTATGTAGTATTCATTTTAAACATGCTAAACAAATTAGCAAAATTTTCGCAAACTTTTGCAAATTATGTCTCGTTGTGGGCGGCACAGTGGTGCAGTTTGTAGAGTGGCCACCTCTCAGTGAGATGCTGGATCAAATCCGAGACGGGGAACTTTCTGGATTGAGTTTGTGGGTTTTCTCCGGGTACTCCGGTTTCCTCCTATAAACCAAAAACATGCATGTTAGTCTGAGTGGTAACTCTAAATTGTCTGTGAGTGAGAGAGTGAATGGTTGTTTGTCTCATTTGTCTCTATGTGTCTCTGTGATGGACTGGAGACCTGCCCAGTTGTCCCCTGCCTCTCATACAGTGATGGCTGGATATGAGCACCAATGACCCCCCACGACCTGAAAAGAAAGAAGTGGGTAAAGATGATGGATGGATAGATGTCTTGTCATGGATGTCTAGAACATGTCTCGAATCTGTCTCAGTTTAGTTTCTGTGATTCAGAAAGTTTGAGAAACGTGAGACTACAAGGTTTGACAAAACCAAATGAAACCAATTTATTATTGGATTTAAGAGGACAACTACTGATCCAATGAAGACCTGATTGAGACGTGATTGAGACACGTGAGTAAAGGTAGTACCTCACTGGTCTGCAACTAGTCTGCAAACAGGTTGTCGTGGAACTTTAACAAACAGTGAGGGATAAGTTTGTGAGATTGAATACGAGATCAGATCTGATCTTGTAATTGTCTTTATTTGGAGGCTTCAAATATGACAAGCGTCCGAAGGCTCTGTCTCTCTCTGCAGTCAAGAGATGAACCCCCGAACAAAGGATACATTGAGTTTTTATAGGTACTCAGTCACAAAAACATGCACACACATTTCCTAATACAGAATTATCTGAGAAGGTAAGGCAGGATGTTCACACATGTGGTATTTCTGATAAGATCAGGCGTTGGACTTGAGTTCCAGGCCAGGAAACAACCAAGTCAGCATCATTAGCAAGTACATTTCAGAACAGGACAAGGCTGCACAGTGAGAGGAGAGCTTTTCAATATGATTGGACTATCAGGCTGCACATGCAATCTGGTGTTCAGGTTATATTCACTATAAAAGTTTGCTTACTGTAATAGATACATTTAATTTCCGTTACAAGGTCATGAAGGATCTAAAAATTGAGCATGCATAAGGATGAGAGGTCATGAAGGAGTTTCTGGAATGTCTTGTGGCGTTCGCGGTGGTTCTTATATTTCTTGTGTGTCTTAAGGCAAACCTGTTGGCTGGGTTTTGATCAAGTTAAAATATTGATGTGCAACAAATTTTCTCAAAATAATTAGAGTTGTCATGGGAGTCTCCAACGTATCGGTATCTGAATTTTCTGGTGGGTGTCACCATCTCATCTCCAGAGAGCTAGATCTGTATTTTCACTTCTGCTGGAGAGCTTTCCTCTGACAGAAACCTTCAGAGGCAATTTGTTCAGGTCTAAATCTGCACAATAATAAATGATGAAGATAAAAAAAACTGGTCCAGATATGGCTGTTTTAATTTCTAAAGTGTATTCCGGCAAAGTAAATTATCAATATGAGGTCAGCTGCCAAGATAGTGAGCCAAGACATCTATGAGGTATAGGAAATAAAATAATGTGCAGGGCCAAGAATGCACATGACTGTAGGCTGTGATTTTCAGAAAGTGGCCATACAAAATGTTGCTGCTCCATTAGTCACTTGGTAGCAAATACTCAGTGAGACTGCAGCAGAACATTTTCCTACTTTGAGGTGCTGGCTAGTCTAACCTATAAATGATGATCTAACCTACAATGCCATCAACAACCTACTTTGTAGCTCCATCTTATATTACAGATCTTAATGTTCCATATTTTCCTAACGGCGCACTTTGCTCTCGAACTGCAGGTTTACGTGTGGTTCTTAGAGTTTCCAAGAATGGGAGGAAGATCTTTCAGTTATCAGGCTCCTCTCTTGTGGAACCAACTTCCAGTTTCTGTCCATGAGGCTGACACATTGTCCAGTTTGAAGACTGGGATTAAGACTTTCCTTTTTGATAAATCCTATAGTTAGGGTTGGCTTGTTATGCTGCTATAGGCTTAGACCAGGGGTGTCAAAGTCAAATACACAGAGGGCCAAAAAAACAAATTTGCTACAAGCCAAGCGCCGGACTGGTTCAATGTTTATTATAAGGGGGTGATATAAGATTTTTTTTCTTCTTTCTGCACTCTTTTCATTCAATGTTTTCTTTTTGATGAATTTGTTTTATTTTGTCTCTTTTAAATGAATGAATAAATGAATTAAATAAAATATTAAATAGCTTTACATCTGCTAAGTTCTTGGCATAAATCAACACAGACATGTTCCTGTTTTTAGTATTTTACATTGTTTTATAATGCAGCTGTTTATGTTTCGTTTTGTTTTTTTAATACAGTTTTCTTATGATTTTTAATCAATATGCTTTTTTATGATTGTTTACTGTTGGTGGGAGTGATGGCGCAGAGGTTAAGAAGGTGAGCTTGTGATAGGAAGATCGCCGGTTCAAGCCCCGGTACCAACAACAAAAAATGTGGGTGGGATAAGTGAAGCGGTCACACCTGTCTCCACCCTCATCTGCCCCACTCTGGGCCCTTGAGCAAGGCCCTTAACCCACACCATCTGCTCCCCCGGGAACCCTAGATATCAGCTCTCTGCTCCACACAGAGAGCTGTGGTAGCTCAGTGGTCTGTGGTTGTGTCAGGAAGGGCATTCGGCGTAAAAAACAATTGCCAAGTCTTCGTGTGACTAGTTCGCTGTGGTGACCCCTAACGAAGGGAGAAGCCAAAAGAAGAAGAAGAAAAAAAGATTGTTTACTGTTGGCTGCAAGTATCAAGCTGTGAAATCCTTCATTTTCTACAGCTGATAGCTGTTGGTCATTAATTATGATGAAGTTTAGAAACTTCTCGGTAAACATTTGAGCTCCGTGGCTTCAGCTGTGTGTTTTTCTTGTTCAATCCGTGGCAGGCACTCTGATTTCGGTCAGCTGCTCTCAGCCT